>APFE031659120.1:0-22140 GCA_000404065.3 Pinus taeda
TTTCAAATTTGTTAAAGTCCGTTAGGATGTATTTCATGTTCTAAATTAGAAATTTTAGCTTTTGTATATTTCAGGTTAGAAAATAGAAATTTTAACTTTTATATATAGTAAAAAGTCATTAATCAAAATAGAAATAGAAATTTTCCAATTACAAATATGGTAAAATATATTAACAATTGTTTTAATATTTAAAACAATTAAATTTGTTAATTATCCTTTTGATATTAACAACTTAATTATACATTTGAGATTACAATTTTAGATATTCGTTTTCAAAAATTAGCAACGCAACTCAATATGGAACACTTTACTATTTAGATTTTATATTAAATATATTAATTGTTTGCCTAAATAATATAGATATTTTTATGGTTTAATATTGAATAGAAGACTATATATATAGTTATTTAATATAATAATCGCAAAATTTTGATTTTTTAATCTAAAGGAATTAAATTTCACATAAATTAAATAATTTACAAATCTTATAAATTGATAATTTTCATTTTTATTTGATAACGTTATGATGGATCTAGGTTTTTTTAATTTCTCCCTTAAAATAGGCTATATTTTACATGAATACCATGGGTTTTCAATACCATGGGTAATTTTTGTTTCATTTTTACATTTCATTATATTAATCTTTTTATTTAATTATTTATTTTTATATAATTGACTTAGTCAAAATGTTAAACATTACATTCCAACATCCTTACCATCCTCGGCTAGAGAGCCGTACAATTAAAATACACACATAAATTACACCTAAAGTTTTACATATTTTGATAAAGATAGTGATTCCATTACTTATTTCTATCATATTATTTATTTATTTTTAATCATATAATTGGCTTAGTCAAAATTTTGAACATTACATTACAACATCCCTACCATACTGGCCTAAAGTTTTACATAGTTTGATAAAAGAGGGTGATTGCATTAACCATTTATATCACATTATTTATTTATTTTTAATCAAATATCATCTATTAGTTATGAAAGTATTGCTATTTGTTAGAGTGAATGTATGGTTAATCAAAATGTAGATATTGTTATGCAATAATCAAAAGCTTTATCTAATATAGTTTTGCATGCTTACTTCAACTAATACATTCTCAATGCTCTAAATGAAAACATATTACCCATTATCTCAACACTTCATTAGCTTCATAACTTTGATTCCAACCATAACATCTCTAATTTATCTTACAGTCATTTTATGATGATAACAATGATTACGTAAAAAAAACCAAGTAAAGGTGAAGATACTCCCATGAGGCATACCAAAGGGAATTCTTGACATGTAGAGCAACCATGTATTTAGACTTAAGGGAAATTCATTGATATTCGATATTTTTTGACATATGTAATTGAATAATAATAGGAGAATTGAAGAGGACTTTTTGCAACATTCCATGGTTTATACTTGTGCCCAAGGTTACCATAAAGTATTCAAGTACCTATTCGAAGGCAAGATATTTTCCTACAATTTGTGCAAACACAAGAAGAGTTCATCTACAATTGTTGATCAGATGCAATTCTATCATCCCCATGAAGTTTCATACCCCGAGGTTTTTTTCGGGTGCCATAGCATTAATACTTCAACTCAATACTTCTTCGATTAGGAAAAAGAAGTGGGATAATGGGCCCCCTTGTATGACTCCACAAGGTGGAATGGATGCTGAGGAGTGTGACCCATTTATGAGGATCAAGAAGAAGCCATTGGAAATAAAAGAGATAATCCAATTTATACATTTGTCTGAAAACCCAAAGGTGAAAATGATGTGATATATTTATTGCTAAGTAAGTCGACCAAAATCATTGGGCATCGCAAGTATGATGACCATACCCAAATTTTGAAATATTTAGAGATTGAATCAATTCATGGGCCAAAATGATGTTATCAATGAGTTTTGAACCTTCACCATAACTAGAATTCTCCTAGAATATGAGCTTTAGGATTCTCTATCATGTCTTCCTTAGAAATGAGTGTGAAGTAGGTGGCATTAAGGTTATGAGTACTAAGGAGGTTATGCAGAAATCTGTCTAGTCTAGGGGTTTTCCATTCGACATTTCAATGACTACTCATTCTACATAGTCAACTATGATGTTGAAGAGCAAGGTTTCATTGTGCTTCTAGGTAATCAAAGTTGGAATGTTCTATGCAATTCTTTCAATAAACTCCTCTAAAAACTTCTTAGGTTAAGTGAGCAAATATTATTAGTAATTTCTCAATTCCTTTTCAATGTTAACATCTCACTATAGCTTCAAGCCCTAACTATCTTTTAGGGTTGAAAATAAGTTATCATGTTGATCCTAAACCATGGATAACTTGAATAATTGTGTGTTCTTCTCTCTTTTGTCTACCCACCAAAATTTTAATTATTGATGCCATAAGACTTCCTCTTATTTGTTCCACTCCCCTAAGTATATTTGATGTTGGATTTTGTGGCTAATAAGTTTCATTGTTCTACCTTTGAGGATGATATTATACTAAACATGCTCCATTTTTCTCAATTAAATCCTTCTACGAATTCAAAAATATATAAGGAAATTCATCTAGTCTAGAGCTTACATGATGAAGGGCCCCTCTTCTATTGTCCTTGGTGTGAGTTTCATTGGATGTTTCCATTTCAACTGTAATTAGTCTTCAATTACTAACTTTGAAAAACCACAAATCTACATCTGGTCATCTCATACCCATGATTTGAATAGAAAGTGGAATCCACCCATGCTATCCATCCATGGTATCCACCCGTGTTATTGTAACTCAAGGAGCCAACGAGAATACTAAAAATAAAAAACCTCGGTAAAATGAGAGTTGTATTATATGCTTTATGCATATAATAGAGAGTTGTATTTTTTCATATATTGTTAGGGATTGAGTGTGTGTATTTTGTGTTCAAGTTTTTTCTATGAATAGTTGCATCGCATATTTATATTCTTTCTCTCCTACTCTCTCTCTCATTATTTATTATTCCTAGATCATAGCCCATATGATCTGGATAAGTGGTATGAGAGCCAAATTGATTTAACAAATGTATGTCTAGCCCATTGTTTTGAGATTCTAGTTATTATTTAGATGGAAGATTAAATTTTCTCCTTGGTGAGGGTTATGCCTTTTATTTCCTCAATTAATTCACCATATGCATTTCATGAAATCACTGCAAGGTCCAAAGGGATCGTGACCAGTGAATCCCTCGAGAAATCATCGGTAAGCGGAAAAGGATCAAACCCTATGGTTGTGGGAGCCACTAAAAGGGTTGTAGGAAGCTCCAAGATGGAGTAACATAATGATGCCATGCCTCAAACCAAATATGTGGTGGAGGAATTATAGAATGGAAATGATGTTAGTCTTTATGTGCCCTTCGATAATGGAAAGAACAGGTTGCATAATTTTTTTTGTGAGAACAAAGCACTAGTCCAAGTTCGAGTCTGGTGGAGGCATGGCGTCATGGCCAAGCTACAAGCCTATATCTTTCTCAATGATGGTTCTCCCAAGAACCAATGGTACATGCTCAAAGACCTCAATAATCCTCATTATGTTGTTTCCTTTATTGATTCCACCCTCGAATACTACCCCACCTTCAAGGAATCAAGAGATTATAGCCATGCATAAATTAAGGACGAATATGTGGCATATGCTTGGGAGGATAACATGCACAAATAATATGGGAGTGTCTTGTATTTTCTCATCAGTCCCCACACCCCAGATTGCAAGGTTGAAAATTATAATGATGTGGACAATACCATGGACAAAGCCTACACTTGGCTCATTACCTATCAAGCCTCTAGAGTGTTCATGGTTCTCCTCAACATTCAAACTGAACCTTTGCTTACCAAGATAATTGGAAAAAGGGCAACCACTATGCTAACCATAGATTGCCTCTCTAACCTCTCAAGAATATAAAATCCAAGGCTTTATAGCGTTTAAGGTTACAATGACATCAATATGAGTGATGACATAGTCGCCATGAATGTCATAGGAAATGGTGTGAATGAATTCATCATATTTCATCTCATACCATCCATGATTTTAGCCACCACTCACATGTTTCAAGAAGTTCAAAATTTTTCATAGAAATGCATGTTCACAAAAGAAAAAATGATGGCCATAATACATGGTGAGTTTGTGCTCCATAATAGGGGTGACAAAAGGTATGGATGTCATGTGGTAGGATTCCAAACATGAACCAAGCCTTTGGTTCATGTATATATTCTCCCAATGATGCATTTCCCACTACCTATGCATGAGATCCTAGAGTGAAGTGCTTCTTCTTTCTTCAGACTATAGCCTGTACATATTGAATATTTCAGATCAACTTTCAAGTCACATCCAAAATGAGTGGAAGGTTTCAGATCTTCGCACAAAATACTAAGATTTCGATTGGAATGTTTTGGATGTTTCCAAATCCCTCACCTATGTAATATTTCATAGGCTTTCCATTGCCAAATCCTTTTCCAATGGAATACTTATGATATTATTATCCCTTCTCAATGGAAGATATTTCTTCATAGCCCATTCCAATGGAAGATTATCATTCTGGATCCCCTCCAAAAAAAGAATTTTGTCACTGGCACTAGCTGGGTGAAACGTTTTGACGTCATATACAACAAGCTGAAGACATTTGACACTATAACTTTCTAGGGGAAACTTCCATCATAGATCCATGTCAATGGATATTTTTCCATCTAGGTCTTGTCCATACACTATTTGTATCAGAGTTGGCCCACAACTATCATGGGGTATCAATATCTCTGGACCTTCATTTATCACAATTGTGGGTCACCTACAAACCCATGTTTATGGATCAAATACAAAACACGCTTGCCATTGATGTTCATTTTCTATTCCAAACACTATCAATATCAAAGTTGGCCCATAAGCATTATAGGATACTATATCCTTTGACCTTTTCTCACCATGATTATGGGTCAACACACAAAACCCTTCTATTGATTGGCTCATATTAAACGAAAGCTTCTCACAAGGGAACTTGACACAATGGGAACCATTTCTTGCTAAGGGAAAAATATTGATCCTAATGGAAAGTAGTATCCACACATGGTATTGTAACTCAAGAAGGCACCTAGAATACCATAAATAATGGGTGTCACCTTGTAAAAGGACAAATGTGTCCTTCAAAATGTAGGATAAATGAATTCTCCATTTAATAAAGAATAATTCTATTTTCATATATTGTTATGTATTCACTGTGTGTATTTTCTATTTAAAGTTTTTATAAGAATTGTTTCAGAGCATATTTGTATTCTCTCTCTCCTACTCTCTGTAAGCATTTATGGTTTCTAAATCTTAGACGTCGAGATCTGTACCAACCTCCCCTATTTTCATCCAAGGATTCAACCATAAATATTATTCCACAAATGGGTAACCATGTCTTATAATATAAGGGATGGGTTGAATATTGTGAAAAAAGAAAAACATATACTCCTAGTTAGATTGGGTCCATAAACAATGGAAATGAAGCCCATTTATGTCAAACATATTAGTTGATACTTTACTATGACAATTATTTGAGTGGGAAAGGTGTTTGAAAGCATAATCTCATGGTGGATGTATAATAAAGTAATTCCCCTTGATGCCTCATGTACATCTAATTTCATTGAGCTATAGTTTATTGAACAAGTAGTATCAATTTTAGATAGCATATCAAATGATCACTTTGTTTCCTATAGAATAGCCATAGTAGGCTTTTCTTTCAGAATTTTATTTTTAATAAATATTTGTTTTTTCATTCATTCATCTGATAATTTATGGTAGTATATTCTTTGGGCATTTGAGCGGGTGGGGTGGAACATGTTCATCATCAATGCCATTATTCTTAAGTTCACTGACATTTCTCTCAACTCTTGTAGAAGTTTCTTAGTTCTTCTTTATACACCCTTTTATTCTATTTTCCTATTTTTATCATTATTTTAGTGTTTTAGTTTCAACTGCTAAAGAGATAGACTAGCGATGCTTATATTGTATTTTTATCCCAAGATTATCCTTTTTTTATCAAGGCTTTTGTCAAAATTTGAATTTATTGATTCAATATTGAGTCAGTGTATTTTCCATCCCATTCTAATACTAAATATTGCAATTCAAGCTTGGTAAGCTCCATATCTTCACATTCCTCTAAGTTTTTTAGGTCTCTAACGTCTTAATCCATTTATGTGTCTTTGTTGTCTCCACTATTATTGTTTCTTCACTTCATTCATTATATCATTCTTTCCCTTGTTTCTTATAACTGGTGGGATTACTCCTTAGGATTATTGGTAACCTTGTTTAATGTTTCCACCATGTTCTTGGATAACATTTCATTTCAATTACATGATATTTTCCAATGAAATCAACATCCAAGGAGGGTTTTTTACTAGATTTTTTCTTTCTTACCACATTTTCAAAACTCCTAGGTTCTTTCTCCATTGATGATTTAGGGACGGTTAAAATTAATAAATTAAAAATTAAAAATAATATTAACCTAGTATGGAGGATGAGTGTGAACATTTAAATGTTTGTTTGATTAATAATAAAATGTTAAAGTAATAAAAATAATAAAATTCAATTTGTTATATTTTGATTTTGTTATTAACTTTTGAATAGGCTTTGTTACAATACCATGGGTCAATACCATGGATTATTAATACCACATTCCGAAAGACCATATCCTATTTCACAACCAAAATATTTTATTACAATAGAAGATTCTTAACTATGAATATTCATCCACACTTTGCCTAGGATATTATTAACTTATAAAAAATAGGATTTGTTACAATACCATGGGCCAATACCATGGCTTATCAATACAACATGCCCAAAACACATAAATTATTTCACAGTCAAAATATTTTATATCAGTATGAAAATATTTTTAATCATAGATATTCACATCCATTTTACCATGGATATTATTAACTTGCAAAGATGCTCCGTTACAATATCATGGCTTATCAATACTGCATGCCCAAAAAACATACCTTATTTGAAAATCAAAATATTTAATAACAATATGAAAATATTCTTAACCATGGATATTCATACGCACTTTACCATGGATATTATTAACTTGTTAATAGGTTTTGTTACAATACCATGGCTTACCAATACCACATGCCCAAAAATCATAACTTATTTCACAATCAAAAAATTTTATAGCAATATGAAAAGATTCTTAATCATAGATATTGACCACATATTTTGTCATTGATACTTATGAATGGGCTTTGTTATAATACCATAGAGAGGGAGAAAATAACAAATACATAGAGAGATAGAGGTGGAGAGAGAGAGAGAGAGAGAGAGAGAGAGAGAGAGAATGACAATGGAGAGGTGGTGAGAGAGAGTGTGAGTGACAAGGGAGATATGGAGAGAGAGCGAGGGAGAGGAGAGGGGGGAAGACAAAGAGGATGAAAAGAAAGAGATAGGGAGATAACGGGAAGAGAGAGATGGAGGCACAAAGATGGAGGGCAAAGGGAGATGGATAGAGGGAGGGAAATAGTGACAAAGTTGGAGGCAAGAGAGAGAGAGAGAGATGGAGGGGAGAGAGGGAAGGAGATAATGATAAAGTGGAAGGGAAGAGAGAGAGATATGTGGGAAAGAAAGAAGGAGGTGGGAGAGAAAGGGAAAGAGAGGAAGGAAGCGAGAGAGGACTCAAGAGAGAGAAGCAGAGAGAGTTGGAGTTAGAGGGGGAGAGAGAGGGAGGGAAGAAGAAATATGTAGAGGGAGAAAGGTGGAAGGAGAGAGAGAGTGATAAGGGAGCAATAGAGAAAGAATGAGAGAGGAGAGCAGGAGGGAAGAGAGAGAGAAAATGGCAAGAGAGAGAAAGGGGGAGATAGATAGATATAGTGAGAGAATGTGTATGTTTGGGGGGTGAGATAGAAAGAGGGAATACAAAAGAGACACATAGATACAAATATAGATATTATATAGTATTATATAATGAGTCTAGATCCATCTTAACCCTGGATCTATCAAGCATTCATAGGGATCAAATACTCGAGGTGAAATCCTTTCTTAAAATTTTGCACTCAAAAAATAGGTTTGCACCTCGAGAGATTAGATCCTTCTCATTTTTATGCACACAGAAAATAGGTTTTCACCTTGAGAGATTAGAACCCTCTTAACGCTTGATAGATCTGAGGTAAAAATGAATGTAAGCTGGTTTAGGAAGTATCGGTGAATTTGGAAAAGAACAATTGTAAATTATTTGACACTAACACTTTTAGATTATATAATCCATTAGAATCCTGTATAGGTGTAGATTAAGATTCACTCATCCAGGTATTCGTTAATACTTTGGTGATTAGGTTAAGATGAATCTAAGATTGTTTAGGAAGTATCGATGAAATTAGAAAACAACAACTGTAAATTATTTTACGCTAAACCTTTTAGATTATATAATCCATCAGAAATTAGTATAGGTGTACATTAATATTGACTCATCCATGTATTGATTAGTATTTCTGTGATGGCATGTAGCAATAACAAACAAATCCCTCAGGTTGCAATGAAGGTAATTATAATTAGTTGTTCTTGTTATGATTTCCACCGCCAATATCAATGATGTGATTCCCATGTTGAATCCATCAATGGCTGAAATATTTTTTCTGTTATTGATTGATTGATTAATTAGGAGATGGTTTTGATGAAATTTGTCTAGACATCATTCTATCACATGAACCACATCCATTTCACTTATAAAACCATGTCCATAATTCACAAAAGAATGCAGCTAGAGACAAATATGGGTAATGCCATGCTTGGATTCATTGTTCTTGTTATTGCACTTTTATCTCATTCTCTCATTGCTATAATAGTGTCTATGTCAGATTATACTTATCCTTCTGGAAGTGCCTAGGTTGGATTCTCTGCAGTGCCATTTCATTTTGACAGAGTAGTTATTGTGGGTATTCTTTGTGGAGTCTTGGAGTCTTTGTGTGATTTTGCAATAGAAACTGGGGGCATTCTCGTCCTCAAAGTTCACATCGTATGATTTGGATTTACCCCTCTTGTGGAGTCATAAATGGTGTGTTTCTTACACATTTTCACAACTATCATCAGCCCAGGGGTTACAATAGTGGATTACTTTGTTCCATTAGTTTTATGAAGCATTAGTTTTTATTGATACTACAGTGTCCCTCGTTTGATTTCATATAATAAGCTAACATTAGTGTATGTATAAATAAATTTTGTGTGCATCTTTCGAATGTATGAATAATTGAGATAATGTGGATGTTTAAGAATAGAAGAAATATTTATTACAAATCATGGTGTTAAGATTTTTGTGGTGAGTTCACCAGAAATATGAATGGGAGACTCGTACATTTGTTTGTTCGTCTAAATGGTCATATGTTGTGGAGAAAATGGCTTCTACTTTTGTGGAATTTTTCTTACATGATGTAGTTGCACTATAAATCTATCCTTTTCTAGTGCTATTGATTTGAGATAGTAAACTAAAAGTTCCCAAAAAATGCTTTGACTACTCTCATAAAGAGAATACTTGATGGAAAAAATCTATAAACCATTCATTTTCTAATACAAAATTTGAAAGGCAAAAAGTATTTTGACTGTTTTGTTAAATGGAAAATCTTTAAGACGTGTTATAAATGTCAGTATTCAATAGAAAAACATTGAATAATTAATAGACTTTCTCATTAATGTCTGTCCTAACACGGTGAGCTTTAGAATAAATATTTGTTTGGGAATGGGATGTATAGGAGCTTTTGTTTCGGTATAAATGATAAATGGTTTATATTAAACTTGCTCAAAAGCATCAAATGTCTATTTTTTAATTTTAAATTTGGTTAAAAATATTATATTTATATTTATATTTATAACAAATTAATAACATTTAAGAGTATAAATAAAATTTTATTAATATTTTTTTTTGTAGGGAAAATTCAAAGGTTAACTATGCAATTAACTTAATGCAACCATTAAGCCATATCTCAACAAACTGAATTGATCATGTATTCATTGACTAATCTAAGCATAACAACTCAAAAATAAACTTTATGCAACATCAAATCGAATGACTATTAATCCACATGAAATGTAAAGGACTAATCTAAAAAATTAGTTTCAGCTTGGTAGAAGGAAACCTAATTGAAAATATAACTTCTTATTTGACACAGTTTTCATCGACCAGTTATTTCACACACAGTTCTATACTTAGAAGCACATTTCTATTAATTCTATATAGCATCATTTCGTGACGATGACATTGTTATAGTTCTTCTAAATCCGTACATTTCTACTAATTCTACGTAGCATCGTTTCATGACGATAACATTATTGTAGTTCTTCTAAATCCTCGTTTACCAAGTGATTCAGTTGTCAATAGTTGTTTAAGATAATTGTTTTATGTATGAATTTTATTTTCATTCAATTCACTCGTTTTTTTTGGTGTCATGTGTTCTATTTAATATCTCCTTAAGCATACATTTGGTCAATAGTAAAGTAATAAATATTTTAAGATATCTCTTCTCTTCACACATTGCATTAGAAAATTCATACTTCATTTCTATCCTTTTCATAATGACCAAGTTTTGAAGTTTCCTATTCTTCATGCTTTGAAGTTGTGATCTCTTTGGCGTTGTGTATTGTCTCTTTCATCATATTTCTCTCTCTTTCAACAGTTGTCAAAGAAGCATAAATTAATGTTATATGCTATGGCGTTACGACATTTCCTTTGCAACATTTAGTGCAATTTAAAGTATTAATGGAACAATAGAAAGAAGATGACCACAAAGGGTCTATGCCAATATCACATTAAGTACTTATTTATGAATATCAAAGGTTCCACCTTAAATTCAACGCAAAACATTCCAAATTTAAGAAAACCCAACTGCTTTGGACCGACATCGATAGATGACGTGGATGTGGAGAGAATTCCTTGAAAAGGATCTGAGGCTTTTTCATTAAGAAAACCAACTCCTTTGCACTGATGTGAAACAATTTCATGAAAGGCATCTCAATCTTTCTTTTTGTCATAAATGTTGTGGTTAACTGTGATATGCTCCTCTAAAGGTCAATCAATCTTTTTCTGAGATACTGAGGGAGGGAATATTTATGGTTTTTTCGGAAATAGATGAGGTTGTGGTGCAGTGTATATATATGGGTGCCTCAAAGCGATCTTCATCATCATTTGTTCCTGCAGCGAATTCTGTTGTAGTTGCATTAGAAGTGCTTTATCTTCTGTATGTCAATGTTTGTGTTGCAGTTATTCTATGTTGGGTTCCTCTGTTTCTTTCTATATTGTCTCTAGTTTGTGTGTCTATATTACTCAAATTTGAATTTGATTTCTTCGATATGGATCAAGAAGAGAGGAGTTGTTTTATCATTTGCAATTGTAATTATCTAGAAGAGCTGAGTTGTTTTATCATTTGCAATTCTAAGGAGTTGCAGTAAGACTGCTTCATCTTTTGTAGTGAATTTCATTATATTTGCAGTGGAAGTGCTTCCCATTGTTGTCGATGTTTATGCGACTGTGACTCTCTCCTTCACGTGTTTTTATTCTTTTAATCTAATCAATGAGAAGGGATGTTTTAAAATCTGTCTTTCGTTGACATGTTCAATGTCGTCAATGGAGGTATTTATAATTGAGAGGAGGAACCAGAGAGCTGTAACAGTGATATTTTTTACAGCCATGAGAGGTTTGTCTCTTGTACTTATTTTATATTCATATTCATATTCCTATTCATATTGATGATTTATTTTTCAGTTTTAGTTCCAGTAGAATTTTCAATGTTCTTGACCTTTCTCATCAAAGTCCATGACCCATCCAATCAATATCTCATTCCTATATGTTTTGATGTGATTTCCCCCACTTGTTTTCAATCGATATAAATAAAACTAAATAAATAAACTAAATCATTATTTGTGACAACATCAAATCCAAAAATAATGTTATGCCTCAGGAAACTAAAGAAGAAAGTTGCCTTTCTTTCCTTCTGGAGCTAAATTTGCACTTATATTTCAGTGATTTCATGAGTCTTCTAGAGTTCATATCTAAATTTTTATTTACTTTATTTCTACTAGGTATCCTCCTATTTTATTTATACTATGTCTCTTAATTTCTCTAGGAATTAGAAAATGATCATAGTCTTTCATGTTTATAACATTATTTTCTTGGTGCACACCTATTTTTCCATCATCTTGTTTGATATCTTTAGAAGTTTAAAATATTTAACTTGTCGTATAGGTAACTCAGCAAGCTTGAAAATTTCAGTGAATAGTTTTAATTCTTAGCCCTTCAATTTTAAATATTTTTCATCATCATTTTCTTTGTTATAGCTAGAAAAGTACCTTTATATAATTGTACGAAAACTGCAAATTTTATCTATCTCGAAGAAGTGGATAAACCAAGCTTCTCTTTGTTAATCTATGCATGTTGATTGTCTCCAATCCAAGAGCCCTTGCTCTCCATTCTTCTATTTATATTCGACATTTAAACTTATTTGTACATGTAATAAGTAGATAAATTTATTTATTTTTAATTTTTTCTTATGTTTGGTAAATTTTACTCCCGAATTATGAAATTACTCTTCTATTTTTATCAATATAATCCTTGTATTAATTTATATTTAATGGTGAGTAATAAAATAGATTTGTTGAGAAAATATCAATATAATTACTGTATTAATTTATATTTAATGATTAGTAAGAAAATAGCCTTGTTGAAATGGTGGCCATTTTTCATTTTTATTGGCCTTAAGTTATAATGTTATATCGACCTAGCAGGGTTTTGTTTTTTTTATTTTCATTCTTCAATACTGGTAGGTGTGTGAATTATTGGGTTGTTTTCAATAAGTTTATCCAATTTGTTTTTCCTTTATTTTACTATTCTTTTCTTTCAATGATATGTTATATCTGCTTAGTAGGGTTTTGTTCTTTTTATTTGCATTCCTCAATACTTGTAGGCTTTTTCTTTTTGTTTATTTGCATTCCCCGGGTTTTGTTTTTTTTATTTTCATTCTTCAATACTGGTAGGTGTATGAATTATTGGGTTGTTTTCAATAAGTTTAACCAATTTGTTTTTCCTTTATTTCACTATTCTTTTCTTTCAATGATATGTTATATCCTCCTAGTAGGGTTTTGTTCTTTTTATTTGCATTCCTCAATACTTGTAGGCTTTTGTTTTTTTGTTTATTTTCATTCCTCAATACTGGTAGGTGTATGAATTATTGGATTCCTCAATACTGGTAGGCTTTTTTTTTGCATTCCTCAATACGGGTAGGTGTATGAATTATTGGGTTGTTTTCAATAAGTTTATGAAATTTGTTTTTATTCTATTTTATTGTTTTCTTTCAATGATTTGTCCACGCATGTGTATGCATTTTTTAATTTGTGAGGTTTTTTAATTTGTGAGAGTTTCTGGGGCTTGTTTTACAGGTATATAGGTATATTGGTTCGACAAACTTTTTTATGATATTTCCATATAAAGATTTTTTTGGTAAAATTTGTGGTAATGATTTTGCAGGTATGTTAGTCAGAAAAATATTTTTCCGTGCATGTGGTTCTATGTAAGAAATTAATGTTATTTTTATTAGTTGTAATATATGGCTTTTATAGAGGGTAGAATATTCCAATGTTTTTAAAATTTCTGAAAGATTTTCTTGTAAAATTTGTGGTAATGATTTTGTAGGGATATTAGTCAGAAAAAGACTTTTCCGTGCATGTGTTTCTATGTAAGAAATTCATGTCATTTTTATTAGTTGTAATATATGGCTTTTATAGAGGGTAGAATATTCCAATGTTTTTAAAATTTCTGAGCATTTACCTTTTAAGAGGCAGTGATCTAGTTATACAACAAACAAATCAATGTAAATATCTTTCTTTATTTAAAAAACTAAACAAGTGAGCCTTTCTCTTGCTCTCTAAATTCATCATTCTATATCCTCACACTTTCCTCGTTATAATGAATGACTCTAGATTTCCTGTTTAGTTTGATTATTTTTAGATTTTGCAAATTTTAATATATAACTGTAATCATTTGCATAAAATAATAGATAAGAATAAGATGTAAATAAATATTTTTACTAAAATTAGCTTCTAAACATTATTTATGTTTTGATTATTTTTAGCTTTTGCAATTTTTAATATATCACTATAATCATTTGCATAAAAAAAAATAGATAAGAATAAGATGTAAATAAATATGTTTACTAAAAGTAACTTCTCAACATTATTTATGTTTTCCTTAACATATATGTAGTAGTAAAATTGTAAATGTGTAACTTACTAGTGGTTATTACTAACCAAAAATTATGTAACTACATATGCCTAACCAAGCAATTAATTTATCCACTTCACATCTCGATTTATTAGTTCCTTCTAAAGAAACATGATATGATTATATTGCCCTATTAACCACAATCGAATTAGTTAAATTGACCAATATAACTAAGATTTACTAGTACCTCTTCTGGCCAACTTATATCATTATGTTTTCTATTAACTACTATTGATTTAGCTAATATTGACCAATATAACTAAGAAATGTATATAGATTTTTTTTAGTGATTTATTATATTTATATTGTTTAGTTTTTTCTTGGTAAAAAACTAGCTAGTCTATTGTATTATATTTACAGGTAAACTTTACAAGCAGTGAGACAGGCCGTCCAGGGCCAGTAGTGGCACCTTGGATAGCTTAGCTTTGAAACAAAAATCTCCCTCGCAGGGGCAACACCTACAGGACTTCCAAAATTCCTCCAAAAACTTACTGAGGCTGGAAACCAATATGACTTGACAAGCAAGAGAACATGGAACCGCATTGAGTTAAACATGAGCATGACGGCCCACGCAGGGGCTTCCATCAAAAACTGACTGTGGACCGTGTCCATCAGAGAACTTGCAGTGGACCGACATGTACAAGACAGTATTAAAAACTGATAGTAAACTAGACCAACATAAACAAGACATTGTAAAAAACTGCAAGTGAACAAACACAGTGATGACCAGAACCCAAATACCCGCAGAGACCTTTATCCTGGATCTGAGCTGAGAGAGAAAGGCATGTGCCGGTAAGCGCGTCGGAGGATCAGTCGTCGCAGAGGCTTTTGTCTTCCACGATATAGCACCATCTCTGGCCCTCAGGGACTCCTTCCCACATGGTGGTCCATGGATCCTTTGTAGTGCCCTGAGGTTCCGGCGCCTGGGGATGCGAGGGGGCATGCGGAATCTCCTTCCCTGAGGTGCCCACCTCAATTGGTTGCTGCAGAACAGGGCTCTCCTGCCCAGTGCCCTCTGGAGGTGGTTCCGCCGATCCTGGAGGCTTCCCGCCATCATTCCTTTCAGGAACTTTAGTAAAAAGAACTGAAATGTGAGCATTGATACCTGCATTATCCTTTGAGCTGCCCAGGGTGAAGACAACCGAGTCCAATGCTGGAAGAACGGGCTCCCCTTCACTTGAGCTGCCAACCTCCATGAATTGCCCCGCTTGAATTGGTGTAGCCCTTGCCCGCCTGTAGCAGTAGCAGCAATAGCAGTGATGGTGCTCATCCGCTGCCGGTGGGCAAGAGGATGAACCTCGCCCAGGTCCTCTTCCGCTTGGTTGCCGTTCCCGCAGCCTTGTCATGGACACCCCTCTGTCTCCCTCGTGAACCTGAGATGAATTGTAAGACCAAACACAAGGTGGAACTCACCACAGGTCCCACTCAGGCGTGACAACCTCTGAGCAACCTTTGCCTGAGGGAGGAATTTCACTCCTCGTAACCAGTTTGCCTTGAATGCTCTTGAATTGCCGCTCCCACCTAAGGCATGTACCTAAATTGCAGCGACAGAAAGCCAAGACTGCTTGTTGAGGTGGTAGGATAACCGCCCACCCAGAATTCTTCCGCGTCTGCACCTCCCCAGCTTCACCATGCCAATGATCTTGCTTCGGCTCATTTGCCCCTTGATATCCTGCCTCATTCCCTCGTTGAGAGCGAGTAATAACTGCAATCTGCAACTCCATCTATTCACTCTGCTCGGCATTGAATGCCCAGAGCTCGGGCTGCGGAGTATTGAACTTTGGCGGTGAATTCCCATTAACCATTAATATTAGCATGGGGCGGCACATGCTGGGCATGTGGCTCGACCCCCTGTGACGTGCCAATACCCGCATCTGGGGATTCAGTGTCTCTTTGGAGGAGATTCTCACATTCCTGAGTCTGTTGATTGCTAGGGATGATGTCCAAGTTTCCTGCTTGGAAAGGTTGGTTACTTTCTACCCCAATTTTGGCTAGGAAATCAGCAATCTTATTACCTTCTCTTCTGGTATGATGAAAGGAGAGGGCTCTGTGGTTGCGCAGCTCATGAGCAATGTTGTTTAGCCTTGCTTCTAGTCTCCAACTGTCAGCTACTTTTCTAGCTTGAGAGCCATTCTGAATGCGCGTTGCCATGTTGATGATGATCTGGGAGTCGCTTTCCACTATCAATAGTTGAAGATTGAGTCGCTTGGCAACTAAGAGCCCTTGCCAGAGTCCCTCCAAATCTGTAGAGTTATTGGTGTCCCACCCTATATTGCCGAAGTAGATCTGCAGGGGGGTACCATTGTGATTACGAATGATACCTCCAAATCCTGCTGGCCCAGGGTTGCATGTGAGGCTCCATCGAAGTTGAGTTTGTATGAGTTGGTGGGTGGGGCAATCCAATTTCTAACTTCCTTGATATTACATTTCATTGTCTGATGAGTGGCATACTCTTGTGGCAGCTCCAGCTTCCAGTTGTCCAGGATGTTTTTCTCATTATCTGTGGTAGGGAGATCTTCTTTAGTCCATGATTTCAGAAGCATGGTTTCTCTAAGATTGCCATGCAGTCTGCCCCATATTTCCTCAATGGGAGAGCTCTGGTTTTTGAATATGCGCCTATTCCTTTCCTTCCAGATGTTCCATAATACTGTGCCCGGGATTATGTTCCACATGTAGTTGAGGATCGCACAGTCATAGGGGCTTTCCGGCCACTGACGGATGGTATCTATGATGTCGCCAGGTCCTTTGCATATTTTTTGACACCTGAAAACAACCTTCTCCCATAGCTGATTGGCGATTGGGCATGTATCCAGAAGATGCTGTAAGGTTTCCTCATTTTTAAAGCAGTTGTGGCATATCGAAGGACCTTGGAAATTGCGTCTCCTCAGCTTATCCCAGGTAAGAATCTTTTTGCGCCCAACCATCCAGAGGAAATGGGATATTTTGGGCCAAGCTTTGAAGTCCCATATTCGCCCCCATAGAGGGTCCGACCTGATGGTGGAATCGCCTATAAGATTATAGGCTTCGGAAGTGGAATATGATCCTTTGGGGAGGTAGCCCCATCTGAGGATATCCTCGTTGTTCTCATACTAAATGCTTCTCTTCTTTAACTCGTCTTCAAGTGCTGCTACTTCCTGAATGCTTGTGATACTGGTTATCTAATTGCTCGGTCGCCACTTCCTGAATCCATTTACCGCTTCCTGTTCCCAGAATTGATGAATGGTTGCATGTTGCTGCTCCTATCTGTTCAAAATGATCATTGAAGGAAGAACACTTGAGAGTTTGGGAAGTTGGTTCCAAGCGTCATTCCAAAATATAGCACTGTGACCATTTCGTGTTTCCCAAAAGCTGTGTTTCTGGATGAGTTGATGATGCTGTTTGGCGGCATTCCAAATAAGTGACCCACTGATTGTGGGCTTGAATATTATGAGCTCTGCTTGGGGCATGTTGTTGGTGTATTTGGCGGTCCATATTTTGGCCCATAACTTGTCTGGATTAGTTATCCATTGCAACCATATTTTGGCATTCATGATGGTGTTGCTATACTCTGGATCTCTAAGTCCGATGCCGCCTTTGATTTTGGCCCTGCATACCGTGTCCCATTTCACTAGTGCCCATTTGCGATTAGTGGCAGAGCTTCCCCACAAAAAGTCACGCTACAGGTTTCTCAATCTTTTTAATACCCATTTTGGTGCCGCAAGGATAGAAAAAAGATAGAGAGGCATGGCTTGGAGGATGGACTTAATAAGCACAACCCGACTAGCTAGATTGAGGGAGCGGTGAGTCCATAGATTGAGTTTTGAATCGAGCTTCTCAAGGAGAGTTCGCCAGGCAGGCTGCTTTATGGCCGAGGCAGTGAGGGGAGCTCCAAGGTAAGTGGATGGGAGAGAGGCGGTTTGGAAGCCAAGGATACGGGAGACGGCGGATTTAACTGACAGAGGGGTGTGGAAGAAGAAGGTTTGTGATTTGGAGTTATTGACCTGAGTGCCAGAGGCTTCAGAGAAGTCGTTGAGTAGGGATTTCAAGCAAGAGGCTTCCTGAGCCGAGGGGTAACCATAGAGCATGGTGTCATCAACAAATTGCTGATGAGAGGAGGTCGGGGAATTGTGGATAGAGATTCCTCTGAGCTGATTAGACTGGAGGGCCTGCTTGATGTGTCTGCCAAGACCCTCAGCCATTATCACAAATAGGAAGGGGGAGAGGGGGTCCCCTTGTCTTATGCCTCTGGAGGGTTTGAAAGGGTGGGAGGGAAAACCATTGACAAGGAGGGAGAAATGGGAGGAGGTGATAAGGCTCATGATCCAACGAACCCAGGTGGAACAAAAGCCAAAAGCTTTCAACATATGATGAATGTAAGACCAGCTAAGCTTGTCGAAAGCTTTGGAGAGATCGAGTTTGAGTAACATACTAGCTTGCTTGGATTGCTTGAGAGAATGGATGATTTCGTGTATGAGGATAATGCCATCCATTATCTGTCTGCCTTCGACATAACCCGATTGCTCCGGAGAGATGAGCATGGGTAGAAGAGGTTTTAATCTGTTAGCAATGACTTTGGAAATGACTTTATAAAGGACGTTATAGAGAGCAATGGGTCTGAATTTATCAGGAGTTATGGAGTTCTCCTCTTTAGGGATGAGAGTGATGAAAGTGGAGTTAAGGGAGGGGAGAAAACAGCGTAGAGCTCTGGATTCCTCAACTACTTGCCAAACCTCCACCTTAATCAAATCCCAGAAAACATGAAAAAACGTGGTAGTGAAACCATCTCGTCCAGGGGCCTTGCCTTCTTTGTGCTGCGCCATCGCCTCATCTACCTCCTGGGTTTGAATTGGGCGCATGAGTAACTTGTTGTGTTCCTCCGTAACCATCTTGGGGATGTTGCTGGTTATTTTTCCAATCGCCCTCTGTCGATCCACCGCCTGCTCTTGGTGTACCTGCTGAAAGTGATTGAGGAGGATTTCTTCTATTTTCTCATGCTCCTCAACTTTTACCCCCTCTTGGTTTTGGATGAAAGGAATCTTATTGTGCATCCTTCTCTGCACTGTAGTTCTATGGAAGAACTTGGTGTTGCGCTCCCCTTCTTTTAGCCACCTGACCCTTGATTTTTTCCTCCAGTAAATTTCTTCCTGCTTCCTTCTTTCTTCAAGCTGGTTGTGTATATGCCGTTCTTTGTCCAAGGTTGCCTCTGTGTGCCCTGCATTTATTACTTTCTGATGCAGATACTTCAGCTCCTTATTGAGCTCCTGTTGCACCTCAAAAATATTCCCGAAGGTCTCCCGATTCCAGCGTTTTAGGTGACTTTTTAGAAATCGCAGTTTCTGCTGTAGCTGGAACATTTTTGAGCCTTCTGGTGGGATGAAGGAGGCCCATATGGTTCTGACAAAGTCCTTGAATGATGGATGCGTTAGCCAAAATCCCTCAAACCAGAAAGGTCTTTTGGTTCTATCCCCTAGTCGCTGCCATTGCAAAGCTATTGGCCAGTGATCCGACCCGGAGTGGGCCAAGATTGCAGTGGTGAGATCACCTCTGAGATGCACCGCGTTATCCGAGATTAGGAAGCGATCTAGTTTAGAAGCAATCTGATGCTTTCCACCTCTGTGATTGCTCTAGGTAAAGGTGCCATTGCAGAATGGCATGTCTATGAGAGAGGCGTTTTGGATGAAGTCCTTGAAGCGATCTACTTCAGGTTCCAATCTGGATCTACCTCCTATCTTATCCTCTATTTTGGTTATCATGTTGAAGTCCCCTGCAACGATCCAAAATGGATGCTGCCTATTTATGCTTAGTGCTTCAATGGTGTCGAGGAGCGCTCTTTTACTCCTAGAGTCTTGCGGAAAATAGACATTGGATAAGTTCCCATGTATGTTGGTGCCTAGAATGTGAAAGGCGGCTTGAATGAGGTGATGGGAGGTGTGGAAGTCAGTGTGTGTTACAGCCTGGGTGTTCCACGCTATAGCAAGCCCACCAGAGGCTCCCATAGCATCCACAGCCATAGATCGGCATCCTGGCCAGGCCTTTGAGAGTATGCGACCCAGCGTGGTACTATTGCATTTGGTTTCTTGGAGGAAACACATCTGTGGATTTTCCATCTTGATCATGTTTTTTAACATCCTACATTTTCCTGGGCTATTAAGCCCTCTTAAATTCCATGATACGAGCTTCATGGTTTAACTAGTTTGGGCAGGGCTGTAGTACATCGTCAGCTTCGCATATCTACCGGAATCTACCAGGAGTTTTCCGATCTCTATTGTTCTCTCGAGATCTGTCTTTATCCCCCTTTTTTTGGTGTCCTTTGGATGCGGGCTGCCATCCCAAGTGCTGCCAGGTTCTATGCCCAGTTGGTGTTGGTGGAACACTCTCGAGATGACCACTTCCAACTTATCTATATCCGACTCAGAGATTTTTTCATATGCCTTTTTTTTGCAACATAGCTCCAGTTCAATAATATCCAGGCCGTGTAGATCTATGCTTTCTGGTTTTTCCTCCATATTTTGCACTTGACTGGTTTCCTCTTAATGGGTATCTGAATCCTGAGGGGGGATCAACTTCCCATCCACCTCCATTTCCTTAAGGATCTCCGCTGTGTTTTCCTGATGCCTGCTTAGGATGGTCGGGATGACAATGGGAGATTTAGACTTGGGTGGGGGGCTGGATGGACGAGGGTGGGTAGAAGAGGAAGGGCGTGCAGGGATACTGTCAGTATCAAGGGGCTGATTATCTGAGAAATCGCCTAGGGACTCAAAGCTGTTCTTGGAAGCAGGATTTTGGGGTTTGGAAGGCTGGGGTTTGGACCCATTCTGAGGCTTTTTATGCGAGCTCTTTCTGTTTGAGACTTTGGTAAAGCCATCCTGAGATGGGGATTCAGAAGATTCAGGAGAGCTGGCTTTGACATTAAGAGGGCAATCCCGAAACAAATGCCCTAGTGCATGGCATCTCCTACACCTGAAAGGAACATGCTCATAATCGAGATGCTAGATCCACTCCTTGTCGCGATGGGCAAGGGTTACTGACTCAGGAAGAGCTTCATTCAGTCGAATAAATACACATATTCTTGCATAGGAAATATACTTACGGGTTTTTGTTTCTTCTGCTGCTCTAATGTATTGTCCCACCCCATTTCCTATGCCAATTAGACAGCCTTCTTCCTAGTATTCATCGGGGAGTGAGTATAATCTGATCCAGATGGGTGCCCAAGTGAGATCTTCCTTGTCAGGGTTAAATCTGGGCATCCAGTACCTGACGTAGAGACCTGCCGAGTTGAAGAAATACGGACCTCCTCCCAGGATCCTGTATTTGTCTTCCAGATAGAAGAAGATGGCAGTGAAGAAGCCCTTCGGCCCCAGCTGGAGAGTGACATCTCCCTTAGGCTTCCACTTTGCTGCAATCCAACCATTTAAGGCCTGTTCGGTTGGCCAAAACCCTATGAATTTTCCAATGATTGCATGGTCCTTTATAAACTCGATCCTGCTGCTGATCTTATCTCCAGGCAGTTCTATTCGTGGCCTTTCCTTGGCTACCTGTCGACAGGTAGATGAGGTGACCTTCGGGTTATTCGCCCGATTTTCTTGTTCCTCTGGTGGATCATTGTCATTTCCCTGTTGCTTCTCCCCTTTGTTGAGAATGTCTGGATCAACCGACCCAAAGATGACCTTAGGTCCTTGGCTGTGCCGTGAGGGGGAGGGCTTTGACGCCCCCCCTGAGGCGGAACCATTGTCCTTCACTGATCCCCTTCAACGCTGTCACGCTGCACAAATTCTTGTGCAGAGCCTGAACCCGATCCGCTATGCTGTCAGCGCCAGCGAGGGTTTCGTTCTCAGAACCCTAGCTCAACCCAACTTTCCGCCACATAAATCTACTTGTGCATAACATTCGTATTTATATTGTTTAGTTATATTCATGTTCA
>APFE031659126.1:4063-22493 GCA_000404065.3 Pinus taeda
CTCTTAGTAGATGTTAGAGCAAGGAGAGATAAATCATTGTTGCTTGAAGCTTATGAGTGGAACCAGTCGTAAATGGTACTTTTATCTCTTGGCAATTTCTGCTTATATTCTTTAAGTCATTTATAGTTTTCTATTGTTTATATGTTATTACATGAATGTATGGGTTACCATTTGGCACTTCTGTATGGTGGAGTCATATTGTTTATGCTTGACATATGAATAGCTTATTATGCGATATGTTGTTCACAATTGTTTTGCCTAACTTCTTATGCAAAGTGGTTTATCTTAAATGATTTCTATTCTTATGATAGCTGAATGATCTTTATTACCAGTTATTGTTCGAAATCTTTTTAGATCGCATAATAGAAGATATACACACCGGGTTAGTGTAGATTAAATGTTTTGTTCCTCATTAGATTACAATAGCATAGAGTTAGTTTAAAGAGTCTGAATTATATTAGCTTTAAATTTCTCTTAGATCAGCATAGTTCAACTCTACACACACACACACACCCAAAGTCGGGAAACTGGTCCCGTTATCCCCAGTCGGACCTGCTATACCAAACGGATAAGGAGCTGCCAACCAAGGTCCAGACTGGGTGTGTATCCCCCTTGTTGTCGACCCAATTTTCGGGGCTTCAACAAGTTGGTAAAAAAAAAATTATATAAGGATCAGCCTTCTTGCATATGACAAAGAGGCACTAACAGTACCAGAGATAGCATGTTCAATAGTCTAAAAGATGTTTTTGCAGCCCCTTTATATTTTCAGGGGAAGATTGTATTGGTAGTTTTTCATTGGCTTGCATCAGCTTTGTATTGGAATGATGTTGATATTGATAGGGGGAGTGATTCCTTCATTCTTAACATGTCGTCTTTGATGAGTTTGTCCCTTTACCATTGATGTCAAGGGGGGACAGATAAGGGATTCAGTTCTTCATGAGGTTGTTTGGATGGTTCAGTTGGGGTTGCCATCAATGATAAAGGGGAAGATTGTTGGCATTGATGTTGTGATTAGGTGATAGTTGGAATTGATTTCAACACGGTAATGTAGTGTTGTGGTGATTGATGGTTGGAATTGATGTCAACATGGACTTGTGTTGAACATGATATGCATATGCTTGATTGCTTGATGGTATTAGTTTTGATGGTTCATTGGCCAACTAGGTCTCCATGTATATGATGCTTGTGGTGTTTCCCTTAAGATGCCCTCGATTCCCTTGAGCTATGGATTAGAATCTTGATGATGTCTAAAGGTGTTGAAGAGGTTTTCATGATGTATCAAGTTCCCCTCTACAGCTGAGCTTCATGATTGATACCACTTGATAAATTTTCTACACTCATGAGTTGGTTCTTTCACTTATGGTGACTACATCATGTATAAGCTCAATAGGATGTTGCAGAGATGGTTTTAAGGCTTTTCATGGCTTGGACAAGCTTTACAGATGCTCGAGATGTTCAGCAAGAAATTGGAGGCAGTTCTGAGTTGAAGATTTTGTGTTTTCCTTGATCCTCTACCCCATTCGCTCCCTTCTAGGCTTGTCCATGTGACTAAGAGCTCCAGGCGCTTGGAACAAGGCTTATCCATGTGACTGTAGTCAATAATCAGCAATGTTGTGCCAGTCGTTTTTGTCTATAAGACAATATTTCAAGCATTCCTCATACTTCTTGGATGATATAATTGTTTTTATGATATTTCATGTTCAGAATTTTTCATAAAAGATTCTAATTGACTAAATCAACATGTCAGATTAAAGATTTAAGTGTGCATTCCTTAATGGAGTGAGTAGTGGAGAGAGTGGCACCAAGTGGTTAAAAATAAGATCATATTGACCGTTGTGGTGGGTGAGATGGGCATAGGTTTGTGCAAAAAGTAGAGAGTGACCTCCTACAGCTAATAATGATACATAGGTCGAATTTCTTGAGAAGTGCACATAGATATAATCTTCTAAGTTCAGAGAGTGAGGAGACTCATGGAGAGATCATCTATTGTTCATATAGATAGAGTTTGATCTGTTAATTATGACAGAGTATGTAGGTTCAATAGAGGATATTCAGAGGATCAATGGTGAATTGCATGGTAGAATTATTTATGATTGTAGAGAGAACATTTTTATGTGAATGGCTATAGTATTACTTCTATGATTGGCTCAGAATTTGTATGGATGAATTGTGTTTTTATATTTGATGTACTGCTAATGGATTTGCATTGAGAGTATGCTTTGTAAAAGGTTGGATGTTATTGTTATTGTAGAATTTTTGCATATGTTTCATGTTGCATTATGAGCATAATTGTATGAGTGAGGTCTTGTGTGTTGATTTGAGTTCGTGAGAAAACCAGAGCGTATGTATGTTATTGTTTTGAGTTGTTGAGGTTTGATATGTGGCTTATGTATTGGGGTTTTTTGTTGAGTTAGTATTAATGTATTGAGGTTATCAACAAGAAAAAGTTGTTGTTTCTTTGTGTAGGGGTCCAGTTTGAAATATGTTGAAATGAGGCCCTAGATGATCAATAGATCGAGATAGCTTGGTGAAGAAGGGATGGGTGTTCCTTTCTAATTTTGGTTGGTAGCTTTAGTTGAGGAAGTAGAATTATCATAGTCCAATGGGTGTTGGGAGAGGTTTGTTGGTGGTTGAGGCTTCCAGTGCACGGGTGTTCAAAAAGTCGATTTAATATGAGAAACTTCCTTATTGGCGATAGCCAGCTATGATGATGTAAAATGATTTGTTTGATCAATAAAATTTGAAGCAGAGCAGCAATAGCAGCAAAGGGTGGTTTTTGACCCGGAGGGCGTTTTCCACCAAATATCCTTATTTCCATTGTGCATGTGATTGTTTTGATTATTTATGGCTTTCATGCGATGATCATGGTATTTAGATTTGTTATTTACTCAACTAGTTAAAGCATTATATGAGATAATCTACTAATGGCATAATGTGTGGTTATGAATTCATAAATTGAAAAATAATTTTAAAATTATACACATAGACATTGTCACTACTCATTCACCCCGCCACCCCCCCCCCCCCAGTATGACCATTTTCCAACGTATCTTAGTGATGAGGATTGGAAGGAAAGAGTGGAAATATTGTAGGTGAAGGAAATAGGTTCTTTGGATTCCCACTTTGGGTGGAGACTATGTTCCTTTGGATTCCACGTTATAGAGTTTCCAGGGAGTATTCCTATTCTTGGTCATTGGATTAACGTTTACTTTTAGTCAGCTATGGACTCTTGATTCAGGGTGGAGCCATTGGAAGTATTATTGTGATCCAGATTTATGAAGGGAAAGAAATAAAATGTAGATATAAAACAAAGACACAAAGATACAATGAAACTAACCTTAAATTAATAAATAATAAATGCTAAAAATTGTTTACATGCAGAATGAAAATAAACTAGCTTGAGTGGTGGTGTATTATCTTTGAGAAGAGATGTGATGTATGTTCACCTTTATGAACTATGTTAAAATGAGGCTTAGAGGCATTTTTATCATGAATAAACAATGAGAAACCATAAACATCCAAAACCATAACTCTAGGAGATGAAGCACCAAAGGCTTATGGGGTAAGTTGGAATGTCAACTTCTCAGGGTTGTAACTTTGGCATACAATCACCGTTTGCCATGCACGAGAGCCCATTCTAAAGGTATATTTGAGGAGAACAAATTTCAACTTCAAACATCAATGGAAGGCTCATGTTCTCTTATTTCCCAAAAAAACATCGTTTAGGGCCTCAAAATGGCTCCAGAAGTTAAGGACCTGAAAACTGACAAAAATAGAAAATTGCGTTGAAAAATAGTAAAATAAGTTGTGAACCATGTGTAATAGGTGGGTGGCCACCAATATTGACCTAGATTATTCCTCTCCCCCTTAGGAAGAATTGGTATCCATTACATTGAGTGCCTCCATGAGACGTTATTGAACTTGGTCCCCGATGAGTCACTTGCCTTAGTACAGGAGTTGGCCTACTTCGACAATTGGATCCTCTGTTGGCAAGTGTTCTTAATATGTGTGTCCATGATCTCATAAATTGTGTCATGTTCAATGGAATATATGTTGAGCTATGCTGGTGTTATCTTCTCAAGAATGTCTCGTGTTTCCAACAACGGTGGAAAGTATAGCTGAAGGCAATCCATATTAAATACTAGGTGCAGGTTAAGGAATGGGTGTATACTTAGATCGAAAGTGTTGTCACACATAGTATTGGTTATGGTTTGAGGCCCATATCAGAGTGGTCGAAGCTTCTGATGGGCTCCTACAAGATGTTCCTTCTACAAATGCAACCAAACATTGTTTCCCACTTGAAATTTATGTGGCACCTAGTGTTGATCATGACATTGTTTGTACTTAGTATTGGCCTTATGTAGAATATCATGAACCTATTGGAGGATGTGTTAAATTCATTCAATAAACTCAGTGGCTTTATTGGCTTTGGATTGAACATGTGTTATTTTTTCCTGTGTAGTTGCAAGGGGTAGTACTACATCAACGACAGAATGGTTCAAATCCTAAGCCCACCTGAAAGGTGTTGTGACCATTTGAGCTATGGAGATCTCTATTATAGTTGTATTGGAAATAGGGGAGAATATCAACCCATTTCATGGGTGCTTGGATTTTTATATGCATAAAATGTGTACGATCATCCTATTGAAAACCTATGTCTGGCCGTCAGTCTAGGGTTGGCTCTTGTCCCATGTTCATTACTACTTGGAGTTGTATGTGTGTCAAATTTACATGATCATCTTGTTGTTAACCTTTGTCTAGCCATTAGTGAAGGAATGCTAGTTATTATCAATGAGCTATAGACTCTTGCTTGAGGGTGGAGTAACAGAGGGCATTACTATTAAGGTGGAGATGGTTTAATCTCCAAATTTCGTATATCAACTAAAAGGTGGAGGTGGTATAACCTTTGGATACCTTGTATTTGTTGGAGGTTGGATATGGTTTAATCATTAGATTCCCTATTTGAGTTGGTGGATGCAGGAAGTATACTCTCTAGATTCCCTATTTTAGCTTCATTCCCCATATTAGCTAGTGGATGGGGGAGGTGTATTCTCTGGATTGTTGGGTGTGGAGCCTGCTTATCTTCTTTATTCAAAAGAATCACCGCATTGGACCCCAGTTCGTAATGTGCCAGCAACACCACCCGTAATATTTGCACTGCAAGGAAGGTCCAAAGGGGGGGGGGGGGGCTATGATCTTTAGGAGCCCCCCCTGGTGGGGAATCGGGGGAAATGCCCCCGAAGCTAAAAATAGATGTAAAATTTCCTTGTAAAATATTGTAATTTCGTAGTCAATCTAGGTTGTTCATTAGGCAGAGATCTGACGGTAGAAGTTATGTTTAATTTAAGGTTTTTTTCCCTACAAGGAAACCCCCTGGCTATATGTGAGGGAATTGTATTGTGTCTATGTACATCGGTATTCTGAGCGAGAAAGAGAGAGGAGATTGTGTGAGAGCGAAGAGGGAATTACAGTGGATTTATTGTTGGTTGTATATCTTCATTTTGTTGGATAATATAAAAGGAAGGACTGGTTTTTTCTCTGTGGACGTAGCCCAAATTGGGTGAACCACGTATATCTTTATCTCTCTTGTTTTATGCATTTTCTATGTTTATATTTCTACAATATTTCATGCGTTCCATTTCTCTGTAATATATAATTTTCTAACATGGATTCCCTATTTTTAGCTAGTAGTGTTGCCAGTCACATTTCCTTTGAGAACTCCTCCTTAAGATATGAATCTGGTTGGGGGGTGATTAACTTAAGAAAGCTCATGGTGCAATCACTCTAAGGTTAGGTAGAGATTTAAAGTTTTAGTATCAGTTTCCATCCTTCTCATTATTATAAAAGTGTTTATCTTAATCTTTGTATGTGAATATTATATAAGTTCTCATTGTGTCGTTAAAGATGCATATGCTTATAAATAGGAATATTGATTTCCTGTGGTATTGATGAGGAAAGTTTTATTTCATGTATGAATGATAAGGATGGCTAATTCATGTATTTATTAATGAGCTTAATATATGTTAATTTCCAAGGAATGAGGGGTCAAATTCTCTATATATTTGGTTTTTCTTTTTGTATTAAAAAAGGATGGAAATGGGGCCCTATGCTATGGAATTGTCGTAAGAAATCAAGCCTTTCTTTTATGTATGATTGTATTGGATAGGATGGGTTTGAATCCCATTTAATCACAAAGGGGATAACCTAAATCTTCCAAGTATCAGATGGGCCTTGATGTGTGTGTGTGTGTGTGTGGTAAGCTAAAGAGATATAGCTTGGTCGAACACTAAGAGTCCTCAGTGAAGACCTGTGTGCATGTATAGCTTAAGCTCAGGAAAGATAGGCATGGCCAAATGTCGAGAGTCCTAGGTGAAGATTCATAGATATGTGTGTGTTTTTGTGTGTGTGTGTGATGTAAACAATCTTAGGAGGAAATCACACAATTGACTAAGTGTCGAAAGGAGGAATGGGCCAAGATGGAGAAGCTTATCCAACAATAGACGGGAATAAATTTTTATCTTGGGCCTTAGGGTTGTGGATGGCTCCCATATAACCATTCAATGGTGCAAGGTAGTGTATCAAGGTTTGATGGTGAATACTGTGTTGTAAATGATGGAGGCCTTAAAGCTAGAAAACAACAAAAGGGGCCAAAATATTTACAAAGGGAAAGCATGATTTCATACTATGTGTTGGGATTGGTGGGACCCAGGCTAGGTGACATGCTGAGGTGGAATCAGGATGACATGGCACCATGGTAGTGTGTTGCTATATGGATTAATGCATGGGTGGTTGTGGCTGGAATACCCTCAAGGATGTTCCCAGGATCCAAGGAAGATCGTTTCAGATTAACTGCAATTTTCACAAAGAAGCAAACATATATCTATATCAATGCATAATAATCAAAGCGAACAAAAGATATTACCTCAGTCCTTGGTGCATCCCTACTAGACAACACAATGTAGAAAAACGGAAGACCCCTCTACTAGCTCCTAGATCAACACTTGCACATAAACAATACGGAGAGTAATCCTACAGCATATAAACTCTGGTAATTAAAGCATTCATATATAAAGATATAAGACAACATGCATCTAAGCTACTTATAAATTATGGTATTGAATCAACATGTATATAAACACTACATCAAAACCATCAAGTAGACAACACAACAGTAGATCTATATTATTAGATTGAAGAAGAATGATTACAACCATCTTGGCTGGATCAAGCTTCCTCTAGTCCACAAGATGCTCTCTCTCAACCTCTCAACCTCTTGGCATCTTAACAACTATATAACATACAAAGTTTTGACAATCATTTGACAACCATTCAACCTCAATCACAATGCCCAAGCCTCTGATATATAGATGATGAGAGGCTTATCCTTGCCAATTATCTCATGAGTTCCATTGATTCAAAATCTAGGATGTGTCCTCACTTTATTGCTCTTTCCCTTTCCATGAGACTTCGTTAGGAATAGCAATGTCCTTAGTTAGGTTGGAGGTAGATGTTTCTTGCTTTTCGAGCTGACATTTGAGTGAAAAGCGGAGTGTCAATTAGTCAACCCGCTTTTTGACCTCCAAAATCTCACAAATCTTGGGTAACGAGACCCTTTAGGCATAACAGTGATTTAACCTAGGGACTAACGCACTTCGCTAGTTCATGGGGAGCATTCTAACTCCTCTTGCCTATTTCTGGGGTATGTTACCTTGGAAAATAGGCCTGTGAATTAGGTCATGTCCTTAATCAAACTATCTTTCTCCTCGAGCTAATGAGGAGGTCATTTTCCTGTATAACAAATGCCCCCTAAAGTGTGAGGTTAGAGATGAAGACGATGACCAGAATAATTTACAAATTTTGTTTGGAAAAAGTGAGAGGATCAGAGATTTAGGACTGGGGAAACCTTAAACAAACCACATATGTCAAAATATAGAATCATGTCTTTAGTCGGGAATTCCCATGCTCAGTAGACATGTCAGAGTGATTTCTCAAAAGAGGTATGATAAGCTTGTCCACCGATAAGCACAACGTGGGACTGTGTCATAATATGATGATCCTGATGAGTTGTCTCCGAAAATAATAACGCATCTTGGGAGAGGAAACAAGGTTGAGTGATGCAAGACTCTACCCAAGATCTTGGTCGCCACTTTATCTAAATAGCATATCTCTTCACATGTCAATAAAGGCGTTGATGTTGAAAATGTGATAAATCGTCTGACTACCAGTCAATAATGAAAATTGTTAACAAATGCGAGGATGGCCACCGATTATGATGATGGTCTCCAAGATGCACAATACAATCTAACAAGTTTGAAGAATGATGTTGTCATCTAACACTCATAGAATCATTCAACTGGGAACCAATGATAAAAACCCCCAATCAAACACAATGTAACCTGCCACTAATGCCTGCAAGTTCCAGGGTATTGATATGTCTCTAGATCTACTTCCTAGATAGAGTGTTGAAGTCGATAGGAAGAGACCTATCGAAAGGTGGGAAATAAGGTGTCCTAAATCATTCGACATGAAATGGGACAAGAATGATTTGTTTCGGAGATAAATTTTGAGCAATGGGTCAAATAAACAGAGGGCATTATGGAAGTATATGATTGATTCTTGTTACATGAAGAAGAGGATAGGTTGATCCCTTGAACAACAGAAGGCACGACACAGAGGTTTACCAACCAGCATCGACTCATGAACACCAAAGAGTGTTAAGATACAGGGATGCAGGAACATCAAAGTATATAAATGCTAAAATCATAGGATGGTAAGGTTCATTTGTGAGGCTGAAAAAAAGGTTTGATGAGGGAGTGCCATGTTCAAGGGAACGGCTGCTGCCAAAAAATCCTTCTAAATACAGATATTGAGTCATTGTGTTGTCCAATTTTCCCCATCTAATATTGAGCATTTGTAGTTCCTCGACATCATGAGCTCTTTCCCTCCATAGATTCATTTTTCTAGCTCAAATCCTACATAAAAACACCCTTCAATCAGTCCTTTGCTGCCTATAAACCATGGGAATACAAGGGTCGGGAGGAACTCCCTAGTTGGATTATCGAACAGTGGGATGAACATCAAGGTGTGTTCAGGATCAGGGATCACGAGCTCTCGATCAAAAGAGATGATATTTGCTTCTTCACTGGTTTATCTAAATACATAGGTGCATAAGTAAACGTGATAGGAGGGATAGAGCCTCCCAAAACCACCATGGAATTGGTCTGGATACATTGTAGATCAGACAATGGGCTAGTGAACAATTGTGTTCCCATTCACGGATCAGAAGTATGCTGATGAGGGCCATTCTATGGATGATTGTATGCTCGGTAGGGTCCAAGAGGTAGTATGTAGTTTCAAAGGCTTAGTTGCTACTAGAAATGGACTGCTTATAGCTACAGGTATTCAACTGGTGTGAGGGATTCCTCTGCCAGGTGAAAGTAGAGTTGACAGCTTGTAAGACTCGGGCCCAAAGAGAGTTTGGATATGGTACTTTGATCGTGTCCTTTATCCTTAAGAGAGTGCCCATGATGATTTCATGCATGATTATGTACATAGCCGATCCCAGGGAGCCAAGACAAGAGCGATAGGCTTCCCTAGTGTTAGCCTCCTGCTCATAGCAGGTGTTCATTTTTCATGATTGACATTTTACATGCTAAATATGTCATGCTCTGCAGGCTGCAATGTTCCATATTTGATACTCAGGCCAAACAAGTGTCCATGAGAGTCAGCCAGCCTAAATGCCTTTGATGTATTCCAAATTTTGAGGAGTTATTCCATTTTTGAAGAATATTTGATTTAAGGGAGATCCAAACAGCTTAATTTTGGTCTCCCTAGGTTTCAATTTCCTATTATAGAATATAGAGAATCATTATCTGTCCAAACAGCTTAATCTGGGTAGATTCTTAGATAGGTAGAGAAGCAAGGGTGCTCAACAGCTTAATCTGAGCCCCTGGATGGCATAAGTGTATATATAGGTAGGAGGATGGTAAATAAAAGAAAAAGATTAAAAAGTTGGGTTTGCTAGTTCAAGTGCACCCAAACCAAAAGAAGAAAAAATGCTAGGTAAAGTAGGTTGGGTAAGTAGTTCTGTGGTTTCAGAAATCAAGCTATGTGATCCATTTCATATTTCCAAGTGTCATATCTATCCAGATCACAGTTTGGTGGCACTTTCTCATGTTGATCAGATCAGGAAAGGCATCTCTAACTCCCCTCTCTTCTTATCTTCCTCAAACTCATTTACTAACATCCCCTCAAGGACCTTGGGATTTGCCCGAGAGTCCCTTCTTCATTCCATTTTTTCTTAAAATCCAAGTTGACATCCGAGATTGGCTTAGTAAAAGGAAGCCACATTTCTTGTGTAAAAATAATCTTTGCACAAATTCACCATTCCCCCTACATTTTCACTCCACCAAATCATGCTAACTCCTAACTCTATTATTTAGCTCCCCAAGTCATTCCTCTATCCCCTACTATGTGAAAACTATATAAAAAACCCAAAAATAAATGTTAAATATCCCACCCTATGGAAACTATAGCCTAATAACAATAGTCCAGGAAATACTAGGTCCATTTGGGGCCTTAGTATTAGCCCTTCCGCGTTCATTTCCCCTGGGATTTGTTTAACCTCTGGTTAAATAAATAACCAAACCACACCCCGCCCCGAGCACGCATTTAAACCCTCAAAACCTAAAGTCTAAAACCCACCGCCGCCGCGAATAATCAAACATTTATCGCGCGCACATTTTGATTAAACCCCGCTCATCTTCCCCTCCCGTCCTCCGTCGGATCGTCTCTCCAAGATCCGACTGCCCTCATGCATATCGGGCGCCCTTATATGATGGCACAATAGTGCCCGATGGTCGACGGTTTCACCATCGTACCCAGGGACACTTGGCTGCTTTTCATTGCGTCGGGCCGCCCCTGACAGATACCGCCCCCGTACCAAAAGCGGTCCGACGTAAACCGCTTACCGCCTTCCCCTGTTGCCACTTCGCCGCATGACGATGCCGCCACCTCACCGGCCACTGTGCTGCACCCTGCTGCATCACCTTGTTGCGTCACCCTGCCACGTCACCCTACTGATGTCATCATCCGTACTGGGTCCCACTGCTGACGTCATCCATTGTACCACTGACGCCATCCGCCACACCGCTGACATCATCCGCCGAATGGAAAATGCGCAAGAGCGAAATCTAGGCTTCGAAGGCCCGAAATCAAATTCTGATGCAGTTTTCGATGCGTGATTAGCGCTTAGCGCTAATTGCGCATCGCTACGGGAAATAGGCCAAAATGGGGAATCTTTTTTCTCAATGGCTGTTTTTGCTATAAAAGGGCCGAAAAGGGGAAATTTAACATTTTTTACCACATCAGAGAGAGGAAGAAGCCCCGATTCAATCAGAGAGAAATAGTAACGGCAGAGAGTATCAGTGAAGCGGCAGAGAGTATTAGATCGACCATATCAGATCTGGGAAAGCATTAAAGACCATCCAAACCGAATCAATGCATTATCAAGACAGGGTCACAAGCCATTAAAACCGAATCATAACAAATTAAATGGGAATCACAGTCACCTAAGAGCAACAGAACCGACTAAGAGGTGCAGGTGAGAAGTGAAAGGCGCAGCAATTGCAGATTGGACAAGCAGAGCTGCCAGAGGACGACAGATAGCCACATTTTGAAACAGCTGCCCCCAGCGCAGCATTAGATAGATATTTCCCTTACTTATAAGACAAGTTAGGTTAAATGCATTTATTTCCTAAAAAAAATAAAAAATAAAAAAAAAAAATAAATAAAAATAAATTAAAATTAAAAAAAAAAAAAAAATATCTTCTAGCAGAACTTTGTTGTAGATATTTTGCCTATAAATACAACCCTAAACAATGTAATAAGGGTTGGTGTGTTGTTTGGTTGATCTCTCATTTTGAGAGTTGCACTGTAAATATTGAAGAACCTCTGTAATCAAAGATTTCTGGAATACTTGCATCTGAACTGGCTGGTTGTGTTTTCAATGGCTTAAGAAATTGGTATGGAATTCTCGTGCTTGCTCATGATTCAATAAGTTGTCCCTCCCTTTGTTTATCAGTTTATGCATAGCTGTATCAAATATATATCATAATCTAAGTTGCAGGAAAAAAAGAATAGACCAGAATTGGTTTTCATGCCCTCTGTGCTCAATTCTTGCAACTTTCCATGTTTTCCTCTGAAACAGTGATGAATATGCATTCTTAATTGTGCCTATTTAAACTGTTCCTTTCACATATGAATTTTGTCTGGGAATTCTTCATTGCTCCCAGATATCACTCATCCACTTTCCCTCTTTGGCTGGATGAGAGATTCTTAATTGCCTCTCATCCCCTAACTTCCTTTTCATTCTTGTTCCAGCATAAAATCATTGTGCCTTGTGTGGCTATCCTGCTCCATATTCCCCTCTTCTACCGGAGAAAAAACACACCTCAGTTCAGTCATGACTCCATGCCCAATGGTTTGAAATTCTCACTCTTTGCATATCAACTCAGTTTGAATAAGATCAACCGCCCCATCAATCAAAAAAACAAATCAAACCCATGTGCCTCATATCTAGCCTAAAATCACCCCTTAAACAAAGTTAAAATCCTGAAGAGAGAGCCCTCTCTGACTGTTGGTAGGCTAGGACCTGCAGTCCAAAGACTAGTTTGTGGTTACCTCGGCCGTATTCCCTTGGGAGTCAAAGGGAACAACCTGAGTGATAACATAATGGCGACTTGACTGGGGACAAATCATCTGTTCATTACTGTAACTCCCCATTTTTTATTAGTTTTCCTTTCCAATAATTCCTAAACTTATTTTGAAAAATCACAAAAAATCACAAAAATCCCAAAAATCAAAAAATATTTTGCTTCTTGTTGAAAATTAAGCCCTGATCTGTGTGGTGGAGAGAGATCACGCCCTTCAAAGTTCATTTACTTATCCACCTGGCGAATCCACATAATCCCCATAATAAAGACTCCACTGGAGAAATGAACCCAAGAGAAATATATGAGAAGATCAGGCTGTTGACCTGGACTACTATCCAACAGGTCATGTTCTTTCTCTTCCACAAAATTTTGCTATGTATATTGTATTTTAAAAACGATTTCAAATTAGATTTTCATGACTTACCCTTTGAAAATATTGTTGAAAGGACTCCTTGCACATTACAACAATAGCCTTTAAAAGCTGTTGAGAATCATCATACAGCCAAGGAGGAAACAAATATCAAAGCCAATCATGCTATCCTTGTTTATATTGAGTGCAGTCAGCCAATTCCTGTACATACTCCCGTGCCCCGTAAAGTTCCTGACAGGTATAAGCCTCTTGTGTTGCCTCCTGTGCTTAATCCTCTGCCCAAAAATCATCCTGATTATCTCCCAAGATTTGATGGAGAGAATGGTATTACTGCCCAAAAGCATATCCAAGCCTTTGAAGATTATCTTAATATATTTGAAGTAGAGGAGGAGGATGTTAGTATCAGGTTGTTTGCCCTTTCTTTGCAAAGGGAAGTTAGGACTTGGTTTAAAGCCTTGCCTGAGGCTAGCATCTCGAATCTTCAGCAGTTTTCCAAGCTCTTCCTTGATAGATGGACGATCAAACTTAATTTCCTCTTGCTCATCGAAGAATATAATCAGTTAAAAAGAAATCCAAGTGAATCTGTTCAACAATTTCATGATCGATTCAACCAAGTTTATCATGCTCTTCCTTTGAATATTAGACCTCCCCCTGATCTAGCTCTAGTGCATTATCCAAGAGCTTTTGACCCAGAAATAGAATTTTGTTTAAGAGAAAGGAGTCCCCCTACTATGGAACAAATTCGGGACATGGCAGTAGACATAGAGGCAAATCTGAGAATCAGGGAGGAAAACCACAAAGCAGAACAAGAAGAAAGACTCCATGGTTGGTTACAAAGGTCAAAGGAAATGATCACAATGAAAGTGGAAGGTTTAAAACATCTGAACACATCTGTTTTGCAACAAGAACGTAATGACATTCATGAACAAACCTACCAAAAAACAGATGACATATTCGTACAGCCATACATGATGGAGCAATCTCCTGATATACTATATAAACATAATATATTCTCTTCTTTCAATTGCCTGCCAAAATATGATGAGTATGATGATGATGATGAGCCTAATGACCAAATCAACCTTACAGAGCAATCAGAACCTTCTTTGGCAGAAAGCAAAATTTAGGATCAGCAGCCCAAAATCAATGAGCAACCAACTTATCTCAGCTATGAAGTAAAGGAGGAAAGCGCAGAAAATTTTGATTTCAATGAAGGAACTTTACCATTTTGTTTCGAATCTTTTTAGTTTATTAAGGAAAACTATCATACAATCAAAAAGCAAATATCAGCAAGTGTTGATATGGATCATCTGGAGGAAGCTCAAACCAGTGTTCAAAATATATTGCCTCTAGCTTTGCAGCCCCACAGAGCCATCAAGTATCAGATGGAAGAAGACTTAGAAGCAGCAACATATGATCAAGTCATCCAAGTGGATCCCCTGCCTCTTTATGTTCAGCCATCTGAGATTTTCAAAGAAGAAAAGGAGCAGCCTGTGCAGATCAGTCAAAGGCAATATGAGCCTGCTTGTAATAAATTGCAAATATCAGTTCAGATGGTATATGATGCATGTGCTGATAGGGGGTATGATGAAGTAGAGAGGTCCTCTTCTCCACTAGCAGGCTGTGTGCCTCAGTATCACAGTGTGGATGATATCCTTATTACAAGGCATGATAGTGATCCCAAACCTTTGTACATTTCTTCAATTCAGTTCGGCAATAATGTATATATGCTACAGGACCCTTTTGTACAGTTTCTTGATTCAGCAAAGAAGGTCAGCAGTTTCCTGATCTTCTCAAAGATTAGCAAAGCCATATCAGATTTCAAGATCTCAGTTTTTCCGCCAGCAAGCACAAGCAGCAAAGCTCGTTCATGTTTACAATGCTTGAATGGCTGCACTGGTTATTTCATTTCACCTAACAACAAAGTAAGTGTTGGTTAGGGTAGGTAGGTAGGATTTCAGTTTCTATTTAGACAGCAAGCTTGTTGTAGTTGAAGCTCGAAGTGAAGGCCATAAGCTCTTCAAGGTCTACTATCATGTTCATAAATAAAGCAACCAACAAAGGAAAGTTTTCAGAACACAGCAACAAGGGAAGATCAAGGCATTCTGACCTACTGTTCTTGGCCTTTCACAAGGAAAGGCCATCCCCAAGTGGAGCCACTATTAGCCTCCTGCTCATAGCAGGTGTTCATTTTTCATGATTGACATTTTACATGCTAAATATGTCATGCTCTGCATGCTACAATGTTCCATATTTGATACTCAGGCCAAACAAGTGTCCATGAGAGTCGGCTAGCCTAAATTCCTTTGTTGTATTCCAAATTTTGAGGAGTTATTTCATTTTTGAATAATCTTCAATTAAAGGGAGGTCCAAACAGCTTAATTTTGTCTCCCTAGGTTTCAATTTCCTGTTATAGAATATAGAGAATCATTATCTGTCCAAACAACTTAATCTGGGCAGATTCTTAGATAGGTAGAGAAGCAAGGGGGCTCAACAGCTTAATCTTAGCCCCTGGATGGCATAAGGGTAGATATAGGTAGGCAGACAGTAAATAAAAGAAAAAATATTGAAAAGTTGGGTTTGCTAGTTCAAGTGCACCCAAACAAAAAGAAGAAAAAACACTAGGTAAATTACGCTGGGTAAGTAGTTCTATGGTTGCAGAAATCAAGCCATGTGATCCATTTCATATTTTCAAGTGTCATATCTATCCAGATCACAGTTTGGTGGCACTTTCTCATGTTGATCAGATCAGGCAAGGTATCTCTAACTCCCCTCTCTTCTTATTTCCTCGAACTCATTTACTAACATCCCCTCAAGGACCTTGGGATCTGCCCGAGAGTCCCTTCTTCTTTCCATTTTTGCTTAAAAGACAAGTTGACATCTGAGATTGGCGTAGTAAAAGGAAGCCACATTTCTTGTGTAAAAATAATCTTTGCACAAATTCACCATTCCCCCTACATTTTCACTCCACCAAGTCATGCTAACTCCTAATTCTATTATTTAGCTCCCCAAGTCATTCCTCTATCCCCTACTATGTGAAAACTATATAAAAACCCCAAAAAATACTAAATATTCATTCCCTATGGCAACTATAGCCTAATAACAATAGTCCGGGAAATACTAGGTCCATTTGGGGCCTTAGTATTAGTCCTTCTGCGTTCATTTACCCTGGGATTTGTTTAACCTCTGGTTAAATAAATAACCAAACCACACCCCACCCCGAGCGCGCATTTCAACCCTCAAACCATAAAGTCTAAAACCCACCACCGCCCCGAATAATCAAACATTTATCGCACGCGCATTTTTATTAAACCCCGCTCATCTTCCCCTCCCGTCCGCCATTGGATCGTCTCTCCAAGATCCGACGGCCCTCATGCATATCGGGCGCCCTTATATGACAGCACGATAGTGCCCGATGGTCGACGGTTTCACCGTCGTTCCCCGGGACACTTGGTGGCTTTTCATTGCATCGGACCGCCCCTGACAGATACCGCCCCCGTACCAAAAACGGTCTGACGCAAACCTCTTACCGCCCTCCCCTGTTGCCACTTCGCCGCATGACGATGCCGCCACCTTACCGGCCATTGTGTTGCGCCCTGCTGCGTCACCCTACCACGTCACCCTACTGACGTCATCATCCGTATTGGGTCCCACTGCTGATGTCATCTGTCGTATCGCTGATGTCATCTGTTGTACCGCTGACGTCATCCACCGAAAGGAAAACGCGCAAGAGCGAAATTGAGGCTTCGGAGGCCCGGAATCAAATTTTGAGGTAGTTTTCGATGCGCAATTGGCACGCATTGCTACGGGAAATAGGCCAAATTGGGGACTCTTTGGGGAATCTTTCTTCTTAGTGGCTGTTTTTGCCGAAAAAGGGCCGAAAAGGGGAAATTTAACAGTTTTTACCACATCACAGAGAGGAAGAAGCCCCGATTCAATCAGAGAGAAACAGTGAAGCGATAGAGAGTATCAGTGAAGCGGCAGAGAGTATCAGATCGACCTTATCAGAGCCGGAAAGCATTAAATACCATCCAAACCAAATCAATGCATACCAGGACTGGGTCACAAGCCATTAAAACCGAATCATAACAAATTAAATGAGAATCACAGTCACCTAAGAGCAATTGAACCGACTAAGAGGTGCAGGTGAGAAGTGAAAGGCGCAGCAATTGCAGATTGGACAAGCAAAGCTACCAGAGGACGACAGATAACCACATTTTGAAACAGCTGCCCCCAGTGCAGAATTAGATAGATATTTTGATTACTTATACGACAAGTTAGGTTAACTGCATTTACTTCTTGAAAAAAATATCTTCTAGCAGATCTTTGTTGTAGATATTTTGCCTATAAATACAACCCTAAATAATGTAATAAGGGTTGGTGGGTTGTTTGGTTGATCTCGCATTCTGAGAGCTGCACTATAAATATTGAAGAACTTCTATAATCAAAGATTGTTGGAATACTTGCATCTGAACTGGCTGGTTGTGTTTTCAGTGGCTGAAGAAATTGGTATGGAATTCGCGTGCTTGCTCATGGTTCAATAAGTTGTCCCTCCCTTTGTTTATCAGTTTATGCATAGTTGTATCAAATATTTATCATAACCTAAGTTGCAGTGAAAAAAGAATAGACCAAAATAGGTTTTCATGCCCTCTGTGCTCAATTCTTGCAACTTTCCATGTTTTCCTCTGAAATAGTGATGAATATGCATTCTTAATTGTGCCTATTTAAACTGTTCCTTTCACATATGACTGTTGTCTCGGAATTCTTCATTGCTCCCAGATATCACTCATCCATTTTCCCTCTTTGGCTGGATGAGAGATTCTTAATTGCCTCTCGTTCCCTGACTTCCATTTCATTCTTGTTCTAGCATAAAATCATTGTGGCTTGAGTGGCTATCCTGCTCCATATTCCCCTCTTCTACCGGAGAAAAAACACATCTTAATTCTGTCATGACTCCATGCCCAATGGTTTGAACTTCTCACTCTTTGCATATCAACTCAGTTTGAATAAGATCAACCACCCCATCAATCAAAAAACAAATCAAACCCAGGTGTCTCATATCTAGCCTAAAATCACCCCTTAAACAAAGTTAAAATCTTGAAGAGAGAGCCCTCTCTGACTATTGGTAGGCTAGGACCTGCAGTCCAAAGACTGGTTTGTGGTTACCTCACCCGTATTCCCTTGGGAGTCAAAGGGAACAACCTGAGCGATAACATAATGGCGACTCCACTAGGGACCAAATCATCTGTTCATTACTGTAAATCCCCATTTTTGATTAGTTTTCCTTTCCAATAATTCCTAAACTTATTTTGAAAAATTACAAAAAATCACAAAAATCTCAAAAAAA
>APFE031659126.1:27037-39722 GCA_000404065.3 Pinus taeda
AGTGGCTGTTTTTGCCAAAAAAGGGCCGAAAAGGGGCAATTTAACAGTTTTTACCACATCAGAGAGAGGAAGAAGCCCTGATTCAATCAGAGAGAAACAGTGAAGCGGTAGAGAGTATCAGTGAAGCGACAGAGAGTATCAGATCGACCTTATCAGAGCCGGAAAGCATTAAAGACCATCCAAACCAAATCAATGCATACCAAGACTGGGTCACAAGCCATTAAAACCGAATCATAACAAATTAAATGAGAATTACAGTCACCTAAGAGCAGCAGAACCGACTAAGAGGTGTAGGTGAGAAGTGAAAGGCGCAGCAATTACAGATTGGACAAGCAGAGCTGACAGAGGATGACAGATAGCCACATTTTGAAACAGCTGCCCCCAGCGCAACATTAGATAGATATTTTCATTACTTATAAGACAAGTTAGGTTAACTCCATTTACTTCCTGAAAAATTATCTTCTAGCAGATCTTTTGTTGTAGATATTTTGCCTATAAATACAACCCTAAATAATGTAATAAGGGTTGGTGGGTTGTTTGGTTGATCTCTCATTCTGAGAGCTGCACTGTAAATATTGAAGAACTTCTGTAATCAAAGATTGCTGGAATACTTGCATCTGAACTGGCTGGTTGTGTTTTCAATGGCTGAAGAAATTGGTATGGAATTCTCTTGCTTGCTCATGGTTCAATAAGTTGTCCCTCCCTTTGTTTATCAGTTTATGCATAGATGTATCAAATATATATCATAATCTAAGTTGTAGGCAAAAAAGAATAGACCAGAGTAGGTTTTCATGCCCTCTGTGCTCAATCCTTGCAACGTTCCATGTTTTCCTCTGAAACAGTGATGAATATGCATTCTTAATTGCGCCTATTTAAACTATTCCTTTCACATATGAATGATGTCCGGGAATTCTTCATTGCTCCCAGATATCACTCATCCATTTTCCCTCTTTGGCTGGATGAGAGATTCTTAATTGCCTCTCGTTCCCTGACTTCCATTTCATTCTTGTTCCAGCATAAAATCATTGTGCCTTGAGTGGCTATCCTGCTCCATATTCCCCTTTTCTACTGGAGAGAAAAAACATATCAGTTCAGTCATGACTCCATGCCCAATGGTTTGAACTTCTCACTCTTTGCATATCAACTCAGTTTGAATAAGATCAACCACCCCATCAATCAAAAAACAAATCAAACCCAGGTGCCTCATATGTAGCCTAAAATCACCCCTTAAACAAAGTTAAAATGCTAAAGAGAGAGCCCTCTCTGACTGTTGGTAGGCTAGGATCTGCAGTCCAAAGACTGGTTTATGGTTACCTCGGTCGTATTCCCTTGGGAGTCAAAGGGAACAACCTGAGCGAAAACAGCGGGAAGTTGATGTACCAATTTACCCAAACGGGGCCCATAGCTTGGTGCTTCATTTCATAGGGAAGTTTTTGGATTTTTAGGGTCTTCCATCATTTCTCAATAGTAAGTAGGCCTTTGAGCCTCATTGTAACACAGTTTAGAGGCATTTAGTCACTACATCTCTTCTTAGAGATAAGTTGCCATCGCCCGAGCTAGTCTTATTTCCATTCTGTTTGTAAGCATATTTAGTATTTGTTATTAATGAAATGAAGTGTTATTTCTACTGCATCTCTGTATTTATGGTTATACCTATAATTTGTTGCGTTCCTATTTAAATCTGGATCACTTGTTCTCTTAGATTATGTAGAATTCCAATGCAAGGTCTTTTGATTTTCAGTATTTGTTTTCCCCATGGCGAACTAGAATTTTCATTGTAAACTTTCATCTCTCCAGTTAAAACTTTCAAGTCTCATATTGTAAACTGTGGTTGAATTATGTTTCCTTAGACTCTCTAGTCTATTGGCTTTGGTCAAGTTTTGCTAGTTATAGGCTAGCGATTGTAAGAAAAGCAAATAAGCTATAATTATTTTAAATTTTCAATGCACAAATTAGCATATATATATAGTCAATAAAAAATAAATGGAAATTTCCAAAAACAATATTTAAAATAGAAAAAAAAAAAATCAAATAATAAATTAATTTTTATGATGAGAATTACAAATTACTAATAAACTAAATGATTGAAAAGAATTAAAAAATTAAGAGTGCTAGAAAATTAAAATTATATATGTGTGTGTACGCACGAGCTCTTAAGTAATAATTTAAATTTAAAAATAAAATCTTGCTTGTAAAATAAAACATTTAAAGGAGAGTAAAAAAATTAAGGATAATGACATTGAGCGATACAATCAAAATGGAAGAGAGTTAAATAAAGATGATTAAAAAAAAATAATCTTATTTGAAATAAAAGAACTAAAATGAGAGGATGATTTTAAAAAAAATGGTAAGTTAATTTTAATATATAAGTGTTTTAAGTTTCAGGTAAAAAAAAGTTGATGAATCATATAATTACTCAATATCTATATTTAGGTCAATATCTATGTTTATTTTGGAAGAGGGCTTCTAATTTTAATTTGATTATCAATGATTATTAGGTGGATAGTAGGGATTTAATATTCACAAAAGATTTTGGAATATTTGTAGTAGTACAAATTAGAGGTTGAGATTTATCTAAGTACCTCTTATGGATGATGGGCTAGGGTTTCAAGGTGTTACAAAGGTCATTAATGATGGAAATGGTAGGTTTTCCTCGTAGTCAAGGGGCTAGTGCTTGCAATTTCCTCAATGGTCTTCATGTTTTCACCCTGTCATAGAAACTTTTTAATTTTTTTGTCCTTTAGAGCTTTAGTTTATTTGAAACCCGTCATAGTTTCTAGGATGGTTCACTACCTGCCATAGTAGTGTTATTATTTTACAAATCACCTTTCTACGGTGTTCTTGTTGACTTGGCAGCAATGTATCTCTCAATCACGAGGGATGAGGAAACCCTCGAATATGAACATGATAAGTCTAACTACGTAGAAATATAGGCCCAGTTGCCACTGGATGGTCATGGGACACTTGGTGGTTTTTCTCTAAATTCGATGGAGGTGACCAGTTCTTCCCCTTCGTGCTCTTATGAGCCTCAAATCTCAACATTTCCAACATTTGGATTGCTAGTCCCTATCTCAAATGAAGCCCATACTCTAAATGGTTTTTTGAATGTAAGAGATTATTTCATTAGCACTGCTAGTTTCCAACAGTTTCAAATGTTCCTATGGGGTTCAGGCCTATTTACTCTAGTCATGTCACAACAATAGCTCCCAGAACTTTTGGACTTAGATTTCGGCTCACACGATTCAACAACAAATGCAAATGCACCATAGGACTCTAGAACTAGTACATGTTTTTTCTTCCTTGTGGTCATTTCATCTTTTAATCCTTCTCATATCCCCTCATATTTTTTTTTGACAAGTAGTTTATTGAGGGACCTAGTGTCTTTAGCAAAGAATGGAAGGCTAATTAATAATAGTTCAATAGATTTTTATGTTGGTTAGGCTGACAATGTTGAGCTTAGTGGAAGTTTGTCGAGTAAAGGAAAAGTCATATTCTAGGGTAAGATGAAGAAAAAGAAGTTTATTAAGCTTCCTAAGGAAGTGACAATGTATGTATCCCTTGCTGCAGACATTGTTATTCATTAGCTGGAGGCTTTATGCAAATGTTGTTGGTTGGTAGGTTTCTTGGGAAAAAAATTGGGTTTCCCTTTCTCAAAGAATGGGCACAGTCTAATGTGCACCCCCTAACTAAAAAGCCCCAGGAAGTTGGTGCTCTTGTTAAGGGTTGGATGCATTTTATATTTTAGGATGCAAAATATGCTAATCTTGTTGTCAACCATATGCTGAAAATCATCAACTCGCTTATTTTATTCAAATCTTGGTCCCCCCTCTTTTATGCAAGGCGTGAAAGGTCTGATATCATTCCTCTTTGAATAATAATCCCAAGTCTTCCTACCCATCTTTGGCATGAGCTTATTTTTTGAGATATTGGTATTTTGATGGGTGTTTACTTGGAACATGACTCCTCTTACCCTCACCGTCAGTGAGATGTCCGTGGAAAGAATTCTTATTAGTGTAGATATTCAAGGAGGTCTTCCTAGTACTATCAACATGGTTCATTGGATTTACTACTCTAGAGTTGGATTATGATGGCGTATCATTTCATTAAAGGAGGTTCCATAAACATGGGCACCATGCTAAAGAGTGTGTTCTTCACTTACACAAAAAGGAACATAGATCAAAATTCTTTGTTGCAGCCAGTGGCGAAGAACAGGGGATCCAAGTGTAGGATCGATGGGTTTTTCAACTAGACTGAACTCTCAAGGGATATTCGATTGGCACCCAAATGTAAAGTACCTTGTCATATTCTCCCCTTTCTTCATCTGTTCCTTTTATCAATGATGTATGTTTTTCCATCTATCTTGCATAGTCTTGTATCTATATGGTATCTGTGGCCCCTAGTTATGTTAACTTATGCAACTCTCCTCAATCCTCCTTCTTTATTGCCGCTCAAGGTTAATTCCCTGTTCTAAATGCTCTAGGTGACATGTCCTATCCATCTTTCTTTTCAACCTTTTCTGAATCCGAATGCCATAATTCATAGGCTATTCAGTATAATATTCATTCACATCTTGTGGTCTCTAAAGAGGGTGGTATTGTCTATGGTTTGGGACAACTTTTTATTTCCCTAACAGAAGGTCAAATTCCTAGCAGTAAATCCTTCCCTTCCAAAGCTAAGGAGAAAGCTCATGTAGATCTTTATTTTTAAAATAAGTTTTTATCATAGGGGCCCTCAGAGCTTTCCCAATCCCCTCAATAACCCTCAAATGAAAATAATGTCTTTCAACTGTTAAGTTATTACTTGGCAATCTAAAAAACAAGCCTTGAAGAAATGTGTTGAAGTAAATTACCCTGATATCATCTTTCTCCAGTAAATTCTTGGATCTAGTGTTCAAATATATTCATGCCTTGAATCCCTCTTGAAGGATTTGAACTTTTGGCTATGGATGCTTTTGGCCAATTGAGGGGTGTTGTGATGGGCTATAAATATAATCATTTTTAAGTTTCTAATATCTAGAGTATATAGGTTTTTTTTTTGTCAGATTGGAGTTTCTTTCGTGGTTAAGGGTCATGCCCTTATGTTGATCAATGTTTATGGTCCATTCCGATATGGCATAGACTTCTTGGGGGCTCTTATAAATAGAAAACTCACTCGATCAAACATGTCATGATTGGCGGTGACCTAAATTTCTGGCTGGGTCCTTATGAATCTTGGGGCCCTTGGGCTAGGCCAAACCCTTTAGCTTATTTCTTCAAAATTAGGCTTTCCCGAAGTCGGATTATAGATGTGGATCCTATCAAAATATGTCCTACGTCGAGGAATAATCATTATGGTACACATTGGGTGGCTAAGGGAATTGATAAATATGTCCTCATCGAATGTATTCTAGACTCTCTCCCCTTAATCAAACAATGGATGGGTGAGGGGGGCACCTTGGATCACTCCCCCGTTTTCCTGCATATTTGAAGTACCAATAAGAAACTAGCAACCCTTTTAAGTTGAATTCAGATTTGTTAAAGGATGAAGATTTCCTATCCCTAGTAAAGTTACATGGGTCACCATTTTATCCTCTCTTACAATATTTGGTAGCATCTCCATTTAAAGAAAACTTAAAAGTGATCAAACAAAAGTGAAAGGATTTGGAAAAAGGAAGAAATTACAGGAAATCTAGGAGCTAGAGGAGGTCTAAAGTTGCCTTTCGTTTATCTCATCTTCAAAAGGAGAAGGTTTCTCTTCCAAATAGTCTAGTCTACCCCACAAGAACCTTGAAAAGAGAAATATTAACCTTGTTGCAACCAAAGAGGAGGAATGACGTCTGATAAGTAGATCCATCTAGTTAAAAAGAGGTTACAAAAACATAAAATTCTTCCAGACATTTACAAAAGGTCAAGAAATGATGACCACTATATGTAGTTTGTAGGATGAAAAATGTGTTGAGGTTTCATCCTTTGAGGGCTTGTTATATTGGGTAAACATTACTTCTAAGATTTGTTCAAAGCTCCTTTGAAAACATTAATTGCTAGAATTATAAAAATTTCTCAACTTTTCCCTATAATGGTGGATGAAGAAGAGAGAAGGAAGTAGTAGAGGAGATTTCTTTGGAGGATGTTCAAGTGATTTTGCACAATTTCTAGAGCGAGAAAAGGCCTAGGCATGATGAATGGGGTGTGGAATTTTACCTGTATCTCTTTGACATCCTGGGTCACAATATTTTATAGGTTATTTAAGAATCTAGAAGGATGGCCGCATTAATCTGGCCTTTAACTCAACTTTCATTGGCCTCATTATAAAATCTAGTCATTTCCTCTCCTTATCTAAATTTAGGATTATTTCCTTATGCAATTATATTTACAATAATATAGAAAATATTATTGATTCTAGACTCAAGCCATTTCTTTCAAGACACATCTCTCTAGAGCAGTTTGTTCTTGGAAGTGAAAGAAAATTCATGAAGTGATTGGGGTGGCTCAGGAAGGCATACATAGCATTAAAACACATAATATTAAGCGGAAAATCATAAACAAATATTTATATAAGGAATATGATAGGGAAAACTAGATATTTATGAGACTCATTCTTACCCATCTTGGATTTAATATTGACTTCATAAACTAGGTCATGAGCTACATCCAATCAGTATCTTTTGTTGTTCGCATAAACAATTTAGCCTCCCCTTTTTTCTATGTGCAAAGAGGGATGCCCTCTCTTTCCTCTTCTTTTTTATTTTGGTGGCTGAGGGTTTGAGTCATCTATTTCCTAATGCTAAGTGGCGGGGGGACTTCCATGGTTCTCTCATTTCCACGAATTTGGAAATTTCCCACCTTTTTGTTGATGATATTATTATTTATTATAATGGTGATGTAAGGGAGATTTCATTTCTTGTGGGGATCCCATCTCTCTTTGGGTGGGCCATGGGGATGACTATTAACTTTAAAAAATATGCCATATCTCGCCACAATCTTTCACATGATGAGATTTTTTGTATATCTTGCTTTTCCCTTATTGTTTTGGAGAATTTGGTATCCACGGATAAATACTAATTCCCTATATAAGTAGCCATATATAGAACAACAGTTTAAAGAACTTTAGCCTTTTCCTATAAGTAATAGATAAGAAAAAGAAAATGAGAAGACCTACTTGTAGTTTCACTTTCCTCTTGTCTCCTTTGTATCGATCTTATCACTCCTTCCTGTACTTAACATGCTTGAGAAGTACCTGTAAACACAAACAAAAGACAAAGAACCAATCAAAGAAAAAGTTCTATTGAATACAAGTGAATGGAATCAAATACATTTCACACATATAAGCATCATATGGCAATACAAACATATGGGAAAAACGTACAAATACTTTATTGAATAGAAGAAGGAATTACAACCATTGTGTCTGATTCAAAGTCATTCCTCCAGCTTGGATCCCATCCACATAAAATCAAAAGCATGAAAAAATTCTAGAATTACAATACTTGCTTCAAAGCCAATTCTCATAGCAACATTATCTCCTTACAATTCAACATAATCCAGCCCCTAATCACTTAGATGATTGGTCAATTTATAGGGAGATGAAGGAGGTTATGTCATAAATGGTGGTATTGAATGGCCTTGCATACTTAGAATTAGTTCCATGGAGGAAGGGATGAGAGGATAGGATGCATCTTAACTCATTCCTCATCCATTTTCAAGCTCATAGGAGTTGATAATTCAGGGAACCTTCTAGATGACTCCAAAAGCTAAGAATATTCCCCATACCCTATGTGAATTTTGCTCAATCTTGCCCAACGTAGGTGAATCAAGGCCTAAGTGCTCTAAAGAGCACCCTGGCATGGACTTAACTGTTGTGCATCACATCCTTACATGGGCCTATCTGCACTGGTCCCTCGAGAGGTCATTTCAGGATGTCTTCAAGTCATGAAACTGTTTGGGAAGGAGGCATTCAAAAGGGTGACTTGTTTAGGGCATGTAACAACTGGAATTAGGGTTTGATGAGCCCTAAAACACTGAACTGGATGATGGGAGTGATGTACCCAAATGGATCTGCAACAACTGCCCTCTAAAGCATGAAGTTAGAAAAATGCAAATGTCGAATGAAATGCTTTACGATGTGATGAGGAGTTTTCGAAGTGGAAGGTGACCTACATCAATTACAATACATATATCATGATATTTGATTTTTAAATGAATTTCTAAGGGAAGGCATACCCATGCTCAACATATAAACTTTCATTACATGTTCATAGACAGTTGTCTACAGATATAGACCCATGATTGGAATGACCATCAATGTAAAGCCATTGTACATATGATTTAGTACTCCTGAAATCGCAGCCCGGATAGATGAAACTAGATCCAGGGTCTTCTATCTCATCCAATTGTTCGCTCAAGTACGAGTCTAACCATGTGAATATATGATATGAAGCTGAACATGGGAAGACACCGTCTGATTACCAACAAATGATGTAAGTTGTTAACAGATACGAGAATGATCCTCAAGGTATTGCAGTACATTTTGCATGGTGTGAATGGATGATTTGATGTCGAACACCACACAAAGTCTTTCAATCAAAGGCCATTGATGTAAACCTATCGTTGGAAGCGAGAAACCTGCCATTGATGTATGCAAGCCTCAAGGTACTGGAAGGGTGTTTCTAAGTCAACTTCTTGGATAATGAGGTGATGTCGACAAGAAGTGACTTGTCACGGGAGGGCCTTGATGTATCCCACATCAATGACACGAAATGAGTGTAGTGATTTTGGAGACGAAATTTGACCTACGACACAAGGTTCAAGAATGGCGGTCATGAAAATGAAGGTTTCTGGTATTGCAAAGGATGAATTTTGACTGGATGACTTCTCTTGAACATGTCGGCGACACTAAAATGAATTGGTATCATTGACCCAAAACAAAGTGATGGTTGGTATGATAGACCAACAGTATAATAAAAGTCAAGTTGATAACCCAACCTAAATAGTCACAGTGATGGAGTGAAAGTGTCATGTTCAAGAGCGACCTACTACCATAAAGTGGTTTTCCACGTTTCCCATTCTCCCCAGTCATTGTTGACCAACACCTCTTTATTTTTAATCAATCTTGAGGATGATAACATATGCTTGTTGTATAATTCCACCCTTCAGGTGAATCCATCGCTATTTTGTTTAATGAGTCTAGTGAAGGTGAAACTCGTTCTTGTCTAGATGGACAAGTTTGTTGCTATTTGATGTTTTAATGAGTTTAACAACAAAGATAACTCGGTCCTTTTCATGTTTAGAGAGTTTAAAAAGGAACAAAAAGAAAACTCCACAAGTTCTTTTTTGTTGATTTATCTCTCAAGCCCAAAAAATCATAAAACAATATGAGAGAGAACCTATTGACCATGTTCAGTCAACATATTCCTTTTGCGTAAATAATCTATCCCAAACTGAAAAAGGGTTAAACTTATACTGAGTAGATGTCATTTCCAATCCATTAATGAGCTAAAAAGGACAAGTGCTCGGCAATATTTTCATGTTTAGAGAGTCTGAAAAGAGCTTAAAGAGGACTCCAAGGGGGTTCCTTTTTCGTTTTTAACAGAGCTCAAAAAAGGGATAAAAGTATGCTCTATGGTCAAAGGTACAATTTACAATTAAGCATGTTAAATTCTATAAGTCAGCTGTAAAACCTGCTAAAAACAACACCAAATGGATTAAAAATACCTATTTCATAGGCAAAAATAGACAAATAGTAATGTTCACTCGATTAATGAACATGAAATAAACATAAAACAAGTTTTTACCATGACATTTTTACCATTTGTAACTTACCATTCAGTTTTGTGCTCTGGGCTAGTTTTTTACCTCGAACTTCAATAGTTGATTGCAAAAGATTCTATGGACCATTTCTTGTGCCATGCGGACCAGGGAGGAGATCTACCCCTCCTCTTTCTTTTCAGGTCATTATTTTGTCATTTCATGCAAGTTTTATGGTTTTTGGGGCCTTTGGAGTTTCATTTTCTCGCCTTGGGATCAGCACAGGCTTTCACATCGAAAACTGCGCTAAAGACCACCTAGATAGAAGGCTACCTGCTCTGCAGTGCACTATCTCTATGAATGGGCTGCGCTGGGCGAGTTTCCCAATTTTTTTTAGTTGTTTGCTCCAATTTGACTTGTTTTTTACACGGAAAGGATCTTACCTTAGCTTATGATTGGATTTCAGGTTTTCATCAGATCAGAATGTCGATTACATGGTGAGAAAGAGAGCATGAAGAACAAGACATGGTTGCCCTAAACAATCCGAGTATAGTTGAGGCCCGCAAAAACTGTGGGTTACTCAAATACTTCAAGTTGTCTGGAATGAGGTAACAAATAGAACTATTCTTGTTCCTTGTTCATGCACGGGATCTGACAGATCAAACATTTCACATAAGAGACAAGATGGTCCTTGTTGCCATTGATGATATTTACTTTCTTACCGGACTGTCGAGGCGAGGTGTCCCCATCTCACTTTTTGGATTTTCCCATGGAGGTGAATCGATGAGAGATTACATTCAACAGTTTTGTCGGCCAAGTCCACAACCTAGCAAGGATGGGAAAATAAACATCAGGGATGTAGGTGATTTTTCTTTGAGAACGATCCTCTTCACAATCACAAAATTGGCTGGCAGTGTGACACTACATCTAGTGAACATATCATATATGCAATATGCACTTGAGTGTCTAGAGCCAAAGGTATTCAACTGGTACAAGGTCGTTCTTTCTTCAATGAAAGAACAACTAACCAAGGTAAAAAGTGGTAAGATGAAGAATTTATACTATGGTTCGATCTTAATCACTTTTACCTTAGAGAGAATCCCATTGATGCAACCACAACATGTATCATTGGCTGTGGTTGGTCCTAGAGATCCACATATGCAGAGGTGGGTCAAATTGATGGCTCGACATGCGGGTCAGTCAACAATCATTTTTTCCACTATATTCTTCAATTGGCTTGATCGACAACATCTTGTCATCGAGGAGCATCCATACTTAGGGATGGATTTCCGTGGAGATCCAGATTTGATTCTACCAGTTGGAGCACAATGGGGTGCTATAAGTAAATTGTTTGACCAAAGATTTTTTTTTTTATTTTTCAATTTTCTACATGTTTTTTGTGTTTTTTATGTTTCCAAGACTAAACTAACATCATTCTCATGCATGCAGATGTGGGTATTGTTTGACCCATGGGACACCAACAGGGTGCAGGTGGGCCAGCGTGAAGAAACATTGGGAGAGTAGTTCTCCAGAACTTGGATTTGGCGGAGACCTTGGTAGACCCTTGGTATTCCAGATGTCTGGATCAAGGAGTTACCTATGAAGCTGCAACACCACACTATTGGTGTTCCTAGCCACTGGATGAGGCCTTTGCACATGATAGCACAGGTTGTGAACTGTTATCATGAGCAACATTAGATCTACTTAGGATGCTTTTTCATGCATTTTGAGTTTTTTGGGTCAAATGACCAAACGTGTCTTGGACACAAATTTTGTAAAAACTTTTAAAACACACATCTATTTTACTTTCAAAGTTTTCTATGGTTATGTGAAATCCTATTCAACTGATGATGTGAATTGAAAATATTACTTTTACATGTGTTGCAAATGTCTATTTAACACATAATTTGCTAAAGAATCAGTTGATGTGTTAAAGTTTCTGGAAATATGTTGATATTGAATGTATTCAAAATACCTTTCCAAAATACGAACTCTAAGGAACATATGAATAATTGTTGGGTTTCGGATGGTATACACACTTGTAATTTTTAGTACAACGAGTTGTGAGTCCATCCTAATGATGTTTCGGCGAATGCCAAGTGAAATGGCATCAGAGCGAAGTTTGATCAACGTGCTATATTTAGTGATGTTTTCGTCGATCGACCGATACAAATCCCTTGAAAACTCACTAACTTGCCACTTGGAGTGAAAATGGCCCATGTTATAGAAGATAGATTCTGCATACTACGACTAACACCATCGGTGTTGCGGGATTTTATCCCCTAAGGCTCTTGGGTGGAACCCTAGCAGACTGAAAGTTGTCTAAATCAAGAAACATGCACACACACAGCCATTATGCTAGAAAAAGCTATTTCTAAGGTGAGAAGGACATACCTCAGATCCTACGTTTGGGTAGTTCCTCAAGGGTGCAAACCCTTCTTCACGTCCCTTCCGCTCCTTTGTCCTGCAAAAACAACAATTCCAAGGAATGCAGCAGTATATGGACAAAGATTTACATAAAAGTCATCTTTATGTTATATAAGAAAGGAGTTAGTTATAAACTTTTAGACATCCATTCATACATGAAATTCAAATATGAACATCATTAACATAAAGAAAGAAGCATATCGGGAACAAGACGTGTTTCTTTATTAGACAAATAGAATAGTATAAAAAAGAGCAATATCACCTGAACCACTTCTGCAGGCTCAAAGCTCACCTCCTTCTGGATCCGTCCCACCTCAAGCCTCTAGTAGGTCACCTTCCAATACTCACTCCAAGATGTCATGACTAAGGGATGAATCATCAAATCACAAAGAAACAAGGGTTTCCTGTACAAGATGGGGGAAGTGCAGAGGGCACAAGGGTCTTCAGACTTGATCAGGGGGAAATCTCGGTATAATAACCTTTCTCTATACTCTCTCCTCCTTTAGGCCTTCCCTTAGGTGTCTTTTTATACCAAT
>APFE031659135.1:0-12437 GCA_000404065.3 Pinus taeda
AAGTGGAAGAACTTATCTGCTGAAGATTCCACATGGGAGGATGAGAATTTTATACAGAAGCATCTAGAACTACTCAAGCGTTGAGGAAAACACTTTTTTGAAGGAGAGGGGCATGTTGGTTCCGTATAATACTAGTGATTACCCCATTACTATTGTACTTGTACCCCTTATTAATATTGTTGTGCCCCTATTGGCCCCATATTGTTATTATTGTGCCCCATAGAATCCCTCTATTGTTATTTTTGTGGCTTTATATTATTATTGTTATGTTGGCTGGGTTATATTGTGACTCCCTAGACTCCTATATATAGAAAGGAGGTTTTATCATTTGGATCATCCAAGAATTGTTCATTTATGTAATTTAAAGAAGGTTTCCCCCTCGAAGAGGCTGAATTCTAAGGCGTTGATCTATCTTTTGTATCTTTTCTTGAGCTGGTTTCATAACAATTTGATCATTTTAGCCAACTGTTTAGTACTCAATCATTTAGATTTTGTATGGGTATGCACTTTGAGTGGTCAGACCTTTAGAGTGTTAAGTTTGGACTTCTATTTGAAATTATTTTTATTTTTCCAAGTTCTTCTCATCTAGAACGTGTTTTCTTGGAACAGTTGTGCTCTCAAAGCAGTTTTTTCAATAACAATAGCGATGAACGCCCTTCCAGCATGCGTTTTGACTATCATAGTCATGTCGATCCCTGAAAGTTGAGAAAGTTTAGGGTTTTATCAGTAGGGTCCAATGTGCCTTGACCTCTAAGGTATCCTCTTGTTCTATATGCTTTGGATTTGTCAGTATTTTGATTGATTTTCTTGTTGATTTCAAAAATCCATCTCATTGCTTTAGACTAGTGGAAGTGAAGTTTGATTGAGTCATTAGGATTTTAAGTCTATTGGATTTATTGCTTGCTTCTTGTTTGCTCCATTGGGATACTAATTTTAGTGCTGAATAAGCATTTTTTTTCTTTTGGAAATCATAAAGAAACAACATTTGCATTTGTTCTAGCTTTTACTTCAAAATTTACTTTTCAAATTCCATTAGGTTAATTTGCAGTTAAAAATCATTTTTCGTTTATAATTGACCATAAGATCACATTACTTGATTATGAGAGATGAAATAATTTCATTATCATTCATTCAAAAAGAAATGTAAAAAAACAATCATGTAGGTGCATTTGAATCGAATTCCATTTTACTTTTGTGAGTGCATTGAAAAGAAAAGTGAAAGATTCATGTAGCTACATGTTAACGAAAATATCCCATTTTTCTTTTGTTGGGATCATTGAGATAGTGAAGGTGAAAGATCTAGTTAGGAGAGTTTGTTTTTTGTGTACTTGATTTTTGCATTAGTGTGTGAACCCCTTCCCTATGTTAGATTTATTTCATTGAATTGAAAAGAATCATTTTTTCATGCTAGTTGCATCATAGGCATTCACATGACATCGATATTTGAGACTTAAAACCAAAACTTAATTGAAGATCAACTTAAAATTTACTTCAGTTAATCAAAGGAGAATTTTTCATTAATGAAAAGCATTTAGAGGTCTAGGCTAGAAATGTGTTCTATAATTGTTAAACGTAGGAGTTGTTGTTGTTTTCCAGTGTTGTATCCTGGGGATGAAATCTCGTTGCATGTACAGAATTACATAGGACCATTCTCTAGTACTTTTGGGTATATCGAAGGTGCTCCATGCATGGTAAGTATATGGGAATGCTCTCATTGAATGGTTACACATTAGAAAACACTACTACGGATTGAATTCCCATGTACCATCACGTATATTTTGGGAGTCCCCTCTAGGTTTCCATCCAGCCATAGGTAATTGAGTCTACCGCCTTGTATACCATACTAAACCGAACACATCATTGAGGGATATTGGCTATCATACACTAATTCATTGGTTCCTCTAAGGTGTATATTGCAATTCATGGTTGCTTGGTAAACCCTCATGACTAGTTTTCCCCCTTTTTCATTTATTTATTTTTTGATAATAAAATTAATCAATCACAGAATCATCAATTACCCATGAAACAAAAACCTCCTTTCATCCTCAATGTTAATGATTAATTGAAAAGCTAGATTTCAGCAGAAACCATTGACCAACAAACATTTCTGATTCATTTTCTGGAAAGACATCGTGGTAGAACCACCAAGAGTTCCAAACTAGACCCCAGATATCTATGGAAATACTAATGCACTTGGTTCACCTAGAGTTGTATGTTTCTATAATTTGAGCCTGAGTCATGTGAAAAACAAGGAGTTGAACTTGGTATTATCCTAAGCATTCAACCCTTTGCTTCTTGGCCACTTCTAGAGTTGGTAGGCTCATCCTAGGACTCTCCTCCAACTAGTCCTCAACCTGTTTCGAATTTCTTTCTTTTTCCTCCTAATACACTCTTTGAATTAGATTATTTTGTGTATTTATCTTCTCCACATCCGTATAGTCTGTTTGATACTACCCATGTACCTCTGACTCCTCTGAGTCCTTCTCCTAGAGTGACTCAGGTTCCAAATTGATATCTGTTCCCAGTCATGGAAACAGAAGGTGATAACCCACCTATAGGGTCAAGACCCCAAGGTATTCTCATGGAAAATTCTAGAACTCACATTCCCAATATGGAGATTGATCCTTTGTCACAATCCCATTTGGTCTTCTTTTGTCACACCTCCTACTAACTCATTTGTCCCAAACTTGTTGGTAACTACCCAACCTACAATGTCAGTAAGTGAAACACACATTCATCTTAATATTTCTTCTCCTCCTACTGTAGCCACAGTAATTGTGGTCCCGAATGTGAGTGGACAACATACAAATTAATTTGTCCCAATGTCTGGGGAGCAATATCCTACACCTTACATGCCTATTACTTCTAGTGGAAGCTATCCACCCCCTCCAAGGGAAATTCAACCCATTGATGTTTTTTCTAACCCAAGTGGAATGTCGATTCCACTTGTCTTAGGTAACATTATAGGGACCCCTTTACAAGGTCACCAAGTCTTTTTGACTAAACCTTCCTACTAGCAGCCTTATAATCCTATAGGCTCTCAACAAATCCAATCTCCTTATCAACAGGCAGGTCCTCACATAAAATATCCTTATGGGACTAGTAATCATCTTCTGTGGCCAAAATTCCCATTCAACTACAGAAGGGACCTTATTCGTAGCCACATCCGCAGGTGTCCTACCTATAGTCACAACCATAGGTGTCCTACCCACAACCACAACCATAGGTATCTTACTAATCCCAATAGGGCCCTTACTAGAAATCACGACGATAAGTTCCTATTCAACCCCAACAAGGACCTTTCTTGCAACCACAACAATAGATTCCTTACTAATCCCAATAGGGATCTTACCAACAACCATTTCCACAGTCGCAGTAGATGCAACAAGGACCTTACCAAAAATAGTATGGTCAATTTTATTCGCAAACTCCATATGTCGAATATGGTCACCAAACTCAGTATGGTCAAACTACATATAGCCAGCCCCCATATCATCAACCTCCATATGGTCAACCTCCATATGGTCAACAAAATTATGGTCAAAATCCACCACAATGGGGGCATGCCCAAACTCAGCCAGGCCGGAATACTCAGTTTGGCACATACTAGAGACCCTATACTCCATACAACCCACAACTACCATTTTTGAAAATATTGGAATTGTTGGATGTGTCAAGGCTAACAAATGACCCAATACTTCATTCAACGTATTGGCCTCCCATACCAACCAAAATTCCTAGTGATTTCCCCAAATTCGAAGGTAAATCTGGAGAACACCCCGGAGCACACATTATTACTTACCATTTATGGTGTTCCTCTAACTCTTCGGTCGATGATTCTATATGACTACGTGTTTTCCAACGCACTCTAATGAGCACTACTACGAAATTCTATATAGAGCTCCCTCATGGTTCTTTTCAAGACTTCAATACTTTATCCATGGACTTCCTCACTCATTTTTAGTTTCTTGTACAGTATGAGACTGTAACCCACCTCCTAACGTCTTTTCAGCAGATGAATTTTACTGATATCTTTGATCATATCGATGAATGGAGGCATAGGTGCCGTCTCATCAAATTTGATATCCTGGATCAAATTTTGACTGAATGGCTCACTAAACCATTCATCCCTTCTATTCTTAAGAACATAGCCATGGGTGGTTGTGTGACTGAAGAATAATCCATCGCCCGTGTCCAATATTTTGTTTTTTTTAATCACAATCTCGCACATTATATGAACTTTTACTTGGTTCCCAATGACCTTCAACTGGCCTTGCATCTTCTAAACATGTAAATTCACCACCTACTGATGGAAACATTGGATTTGCGTTTCAGCGATCTATTAGTACTTCGGCTACCTCTTCAAAACCTAAATATACTCCAGTCATTGCAACTCCTAACATTATTGATAATCCAAGAATCCTGGTAAAGCCTCAGAGGTAAATGTTGTTCATTCTACCACAATAGCTATATCCTCGAAAGGAAAGATCAAGGGTAAAGGAAAAGCTAAAAAATATACCCCTAAATAAGGTTTCCAAAAACCATCAGTTGATGACACACCCAGATGAAAGCCTAAATATCATTGCCTTATTTGTGATGAAGATCATTACACTAATGATTACCCTTGACATGCTGAAGTAAGTTGTATTATGAAAGGAACTATAGAGACACCAACTGTGATGAAGGAACCTTTCCTGTCTCAGTAGATGCAATTGGTATACCAACCCCATGCTCAAGCCTATGAAATCTCTCAAGTGTTTATGAGCAACTCAGAACATATTTTTGTAGCCATGTGATCAAAATATTATCTGCCTCCTAAGAAACCTGTGGTGGAGAAAGATGCCACTAATGTATCCTCTTCCTCTACTTCACCCAGTTTTGTTCCTCTCCATATCTAGAAACCTAGCATTCATTCCATTATCTGACCACCCCCTAAAGGTGTTCTTCGGAAATCATCCTATAATCCGAATACACGAGCTACCCAACAATACAACATTTTTGAAGACTTGGCTCAAGAACCCCCAGCAATGTTGGCCTTGGAAGTCCTTCAAACGTGCACGTCACTGATGAGCCCCGAATTGGGTAAATTATTGGGTTCATTTTTTCTAATTTTCCATGTTCAATCCTCCATTTTTCATAGATTATGCATTTTTTTAGTATGTTTATGTCATTTGAATGAAAAATGGTGGTCACTCTACCTAGGAGGCTAATACGTCGTTATTTCAGGTTTTTTGGACAAATGTTGGAGCAAAACCAAGCAATCATGGGCTAGGTGACAGCCAAGCTTGAGGTGAGGATTCATAGGGGTGTTGTATCTGACATTAAATGGCCCTTCCTCAGGATCTCCACCCTCAACTCCAAGCTCACAAGCAACCAAAACAGATCCTAAAGGTAGCTAAGCAGATTTGGGAAGAGGGACTGTCTACTAGCAGTTGGGACAGCCGAGTCCCTTGAATTTATGAGGCCTGCTAGGCCCTCGTGATGTATAAATAAGAAGGCCGCAGCCTTCGTAGTTTACTTTTGAAACTATTTCATTTTTTGCACTATAGTGCTGTCACTTTCAGCTTGTTTTCTTGTAGCCATTGTGGCATAACTTTCGGGTGATGACTATTTTTTTATAATGACAAGCAGTCCTATTTCGTATCAGCTCTGAGTTCTTTATAGGAGCCGTAGCACTTAGGGTTGGGCCCAACCTGAGAGCCAAGGCCTCCTTTATGTATTTTTATTTCTCCTTTATGCATTGTGGTTTCTCCTTTATGCATTTGCAAAATTATTTCTGTTAGGAAGATTAAATTGTGTTGATTAACTAGGTCGTTGTTGATGGTTAGAAAGGCTTTTGATGTTTAGATTAAGTTGGTAGGATATCAACAAGGAAACAACGTCAGAAAAAGGCCAATGAGTACCTTTGGTTTCACCTCTCCCTCATAGGATTAGGGGCTGGGATCAAAGTAACCTTACTGTCCCAAACAAAAACATTATTTTTTCTTTGCCATGCAATCACTAGTGTACGATTTTCGTTTGTAGAAGTTGGTTACATGTTTAAATCTTTGAATGCTTCGTTGCATACTTAACATACATGGTTTCCTTGCTAATAAAGCTTCTGTTCTTTCACTTTACTATTATTGGTCCAGTTTGAAATATACATTGGATAGCACCTGTACCACTTCTTCATCCACTCGAGCTTCGTCAGACCCATCTGTTCCATCCCCTAACTAGGTTTCTTGCCTCACATTTGTCATTTTGCCCACATAACCCTACCTTTTTGTGCAACAATTGTCTCAGCCTTCTTTGAACAAATTCAACCATCTACACCTTCTCCCAACTCCATCCACCAGTCCGTGGACCACTTCAAACCCTTATCCTACCTCCATACCCACTCCTTCATCTCTCCTCACTCATCCATCCTCTAAAATCCCATTTCTGAACATCTCGTAGAAATTTATGAACATCCTGTAGAAATTCCTGAACATCCTATAGAACCCCTCCAGACTTCTTGTAGAAGCTCACAAATGAGGTTTCTTGATAGCTAAACTCTGTGAAACTCTCTAGAAGGGTTTTAGGGACCACTTAGGCCCTCTCTGAACTGTCCCGACCTCTTCCAAGCATTTCTTCTTGCTGATCCACCTCTGCACAGTCAAGAATAGTGAAAGCCTATGCATGATAATTCTGATAACTTATTCAAAAATACAAAAATATGTTTCCTTCAGATAGAGGTAGTCTAGACACATGCATTTTACCTTCCTATAAGTAATGGCATCTCTTTCAGTAGCTTGCATCCTCTTTTTTGCATCAGTGAGACTAGCTGGTCAGATTAGGGTTTGCTAGGGTTTGCGCTTTTGTTCAGCTCTTCAGTTTCTTTTCGCAAGAAGATTAGCTTCCTTCGAGTTAGCTTCAATCCATCAGTTAACAAGCTTCTTCTCAAAGCTCATAGAAGTTGGCTTGAGCCCCTAGCCAACTTGCGCCAGCTGACCAAGTGACAACTGCGGAAAGAGCTAGTACTTGTTCATACAACACCGTCGCTTCCAAGTTTGTTACGAACTACGAGGTTGATAAAAGTAAAGAAGGAAGTCCCAAGAGTTGCAGCATTATTGCTGCAATACTGGAGCCCACCAGTCACAAAGGAAATATTTCCTATTATTTATTGGAGGAATTAATCCTACAGATTCGAGTCTGATTAATTTTGATCTCAAAAACCATGTACCTCACTTACCACCTTAACTTGATTTTCTCATTCAAGTTGTTATTGTGGGAAAGATTATCCACCAGAATGTTGTTGATGAAGGAGACTCCACATGCCTCATGTCCATATCATGTTGTAAATCCATTGGTTTTCTTCTTGTCAACTAGTCTCCAAACATTTTAGAAGATTTTGATGGTCGAGGTTTTCACCCATATGGTATTCTCAACTCCTTACACATTTAGTTGGAGGGAAAGACGGTCAACTTAGAGGTTGAAGTTATTGATGCTAATATGAATTACAACCTTTCACTTGGTTAGAGTTGGACTCATGCAATGTTTTGTGTGGTCTCATCTCTTTTTCATGTACTATGTTTTCCTCACAAAGGGAAAATTGTCATTGTTTATCATTTGGCTCTCTTTTCCTCTCATTCTTCAATAGGTAATGTTCCTTATGTTTGGAAAACCAACATTCCTTACAAAATTGTCGGAGCAAACCTTTTCAAGGACCCTGCCTTTAATGGGAACTTTTTCCCTTCCTCCTCCCTTCAATGTTGCTTCAATTAACAAAATCTCATGTAATAATGACCCATGAATCATTTCTAGTCCTGACACAGTGGATGATTTTGCAGATGCCATGCCCATTAGCCTAGTTGATAAAGCTTATAGAACTCTCCTTTTTTCTTTTGTAGTTGCATCGGCAACTCATGATCGATTGATATTTGCCTTGGACTCATGTCTACAAACTCCTTGGCTTGGTTCTTCTAATTTTGAAGATCGTTTGAATGAGACATTCTCGACTAATGAAAGAATTGATGAAGTCATGACTCTATAAGGATCCCCCTGGAATGATATTTATCATTGTTCCTATTTTATTCCTAGCCTTGGATTAATTTCTACTTGTCTATGCACTTTACTTTCCCTTGAAACCACTACTCTGTTTTAGACATGTATTGTAGTGTTGTCTAAAGGTGATTTAGGGAACATTTTGGCAACCATGCCCAACAACACCTCATTAAAACCTGGCATTGTCAAAAACTTTCACTTGGGGGCATATATGTCTCATGATAACATTAAAATTTTTGTGTCCCTCTTCATTAGACTTTTTCACCAGATTTTTACTATTCGACCATTTCTGAAATGGGGCATTGTCATTATTTTGTATCATTCCACTAATTGGACACGTGGATGCTTACGTATCATGCAAATGGTGAAACGATTTTATTATCTTTTGATCAATTACTCAAGTCCTAAAGTGGGTTCCATCTAAAAATAATTATGCCTAGATTTTGCATAGATACCTTGTACATTAGTGTGTGTTTTATTAGTATGCATTTTTTGGTGTGAATATTTGCATTTTTATGAACATGTTTTCCCTTCTTACTGCATGTTCCACTTGGTTTGCATATGTCAATGAACCTTCTTCCTCATATTGGTTTCTCTGATGGCACTTTCCATAGTACACATAATCTCTCTTCCATTGCGGGGGCACTCTATGCTCCCAATGGCGAGTTAGTGAGTTTACATGGCATATGTCTAGGTTGTACAACTAACAATATTTACGAATATAGTGCGGTGGTCAAACTATTGTCAGAAGCTATTTCCCTTGGTATTAGGGTGTTAATTGTTAAATGTGACTCACAACTCATTGTATTACAATTAAATGGACATTAATCAGTTAGAAACCCTAATATTTTAAGGATGTACTTACATTTTCATCTCTTGGAAAGAAATTCTGATTACATTACTTATCAATATATTCTAAGACATCTAAATACATTAACAAGTACATTGGAAAATCATGTATTAGAGAGACATCTACGACACATGTAAAAATAAAACCATCACATAGTAGGAACAATAGATATAACAGGTAAAGCATGCATATATCTATATATATATATATACAGAGAGAGAGAGAGAGAGAGAGAGAGAGAGAGAGTTTGCAAAATGCTTGTTACATAAAAATATCAAAATCTATATTCTGAGACACATAGCTTCTCGAGCCTACATAAGTACAAAAATGAAAACTAGAGATACAACTGTCTGCCAAAATGGTGCTCATGGTAGTAAGAAAAAACTTTAATAACTCAACTCAATAACAGACACAATATGGATAACACTCCTACAGTATGCCTCTGATACCGTAGTGGCACCTCATCAATAGAAGCATACTCTAGTGTTGCCTTGAGGGTGCCTCACCCAGGTTCGAAGTTATTTACCCAAACAAATCCCTACACTACTAGCCCTTTCGCCATCATCCCATGGAGCATGGACTGAAGTCTCACCTGGAGTAGTATGGGGGATGCTGGAACCAAGTTTTCACATCCTTGAGATGTCTGTGATGTCTATTTAGTCCAACTATGCCTATCTTCATGCAGGTTACTTTGCGCACTATTCTAACTTTCAATACCCTCGAGATCTGTTATAATCACCTTTCGCACAAACCTAATCAGGGACTAAGAAGCTTTCGCACTGCTATGGTAGTGAACTACATTATTTCCCCAAAATACACCGCGAATCTTACTTATCTTCTTACAAATGTTAGTCAACTAAGTGTAAACATATATTCTATCTTGTATTCACTTAATCAATACAATCATATATATTCACACATCATATAAGCAATAGAAGTGAAATTTATACCCAATATATTCAATGCATAAAACAAGAAAAAAGTACACAAAATTGATATGTAACTTCTCTTTATTAATTCTTTCAACTGTTAAAGACTCGACTTAGTCCGTGCACTCAGTTATAGACTACTAGGCCTATGCATACTTAGCCACAAAGCCTTCTCCTATGCTACGACCCAAACTAGACTTTACACTTTCGTTCTTCGACTATGCTTCTATTCCATGTCTAAATTGGATTATTCTTCAATCTATTAACTACTTAGAGCCTCACTCTATTTATACAATCCCATGGCCCATGGACCATGGGTAGATCTCTACAGCCAACATTACATTTACAAAATTGAGGGTGAACAACCCTATGACTCTTTTACAAGCTATGCACTTTGCACCCACAAAATGCAGAGCCTTTACATTGGAGTTACAATTTTTGACCAAAATCTGGGCTTTAAGCCCCAAAACTTCCCTTGGGGGATCCCAAGCCCAACAAGCCCACAAGACAAACATCATGACTCACCCTTGATTCACTCTATCAGTGTGGAGATCTTTTTGTGAAGACCACCCAATTTTTCCTAAATCACTGCAAGATCGGAAACCACTGAACGGTTGCCTGTTGTACTTCCTCAACTTGTTGTGTAGAGACCGATGTAGCTAATCTACTACTTCCTTGAACCTTTTCCTATGTTGCCTGCAGTTGCGCAATCTTTGCTTCAAAGGAGGTGGTAATGATGTATGCCTCATCAATCCACGACTGTAAGTGTGCATTCAAGATGACTTCCTTATGTGAGTAGCATCTACCTGTTCCTTGAGTGCTTTCACCTGTTGCATCCTTGCGAGCCTCTATGTAAGGGAAACCGTCTATGTGCTCCCTTTTACTTTATCATATTTCTAATCTAGCTCGCGCACCTCTATCTCTAGGCACTGTACGTTTAGGTCCTCCTACAGGGTGGTGAGAACCTCAAACGACTGCATGAACAACTTTGTGCAGTTTGTCGCTACACTGTTAACCTCTGTTATTGTTGCTATAATCACACTAGCACACTTTTCCCTAACTTCTGGTGGGGTTGAAGACTGCGCCTTCAATTGCAGTTCAGTTATCTGAAGGTTGAGTTCAAGCTAAACCTTGGCCATTTCTTCCTTTGCTCGCGCACCCTTGCTGTTAATTTCTAGATGCATGCCTCCACCTATTCCTCTACTTGGATGGCCAACTCCAGGATGATCTTGAAGGTTTCCTCCACCACCTATACGAGTTCTCTATTCTGCACCACTAGCTTGTCACGTTACAGGCTCAACTATTCAATGTTGATGTGCTGCTCGCTCATTACTTGGAGAGCGTGACCCTCCCTAGCTCACAGTTCTGTAGTAACTCCATCCTGCAAAACATAGAGCATATCTCGAGGGAGCTCAACCATATTTATCCTGATTCCCTTCAGCCCACTAAACATAGGCCTGTTGGCCTCATTTTCTATAACTACTACTCCCACTGGAAATACTATTGTGTTAGTCATCTAGGTTCACAACATCTCCTCGGCCGTAGTCGTGGCAAGTGTGAAGATGGTTGACACAGTGCCAGCATGTGGGGTGTGCACCTACAACTCCCATATCTGGGCTCAAAGACCTCCCAACACCATCTGGTATTCCTCCATGAACTATTAGAGGGTCTCTATAGTGATGTCCCTCAATGTCTTCCCAATGTTGTGTAGATCCTCCTCAGTGAGGGTAATTAGGTCGAAATAAGTCTTTGAAGCCTTCAACTTCTTCTATGGACCTACCTTCTCTCTTAGGCATGGATTTTTCAATGGGGTGGACGTTGTCTATGCATCTATGCCACCTTCCTCTGTATCTATCTCCTCTGCTAGCGAAGGCGACTTTTCTCCCTCGCACTCTTGGTTGACAACCTTCTGCTATTCTTCCGCCAGCTTCACAGTGTCATGCGTTGCCTGGGCCTTAGCTACTACCACTTCGTTCCTGCATTTTTCTGCCAATTGTTCCATCTATGGTTTCACCTCTTCCTTTCTCCACTATGTGGTGGACTTTTCTGCTTTCATCACAAAGCTGGTTGTAGCGCACCATGCTAGTGGCCATGACTCAAGGACCACAAAGATGATGTCATCTGTCATAAGATAGGGTAGCTCGCACCACGTCTTCATGGTGTTCTTTTGTGCCCTAATGTAAACATGGTGGAAATATACCTTGAACTTTGCGAAGCTTTGCAGACTATTGTAGACCATGGGTGATAGCCGCGGTTTGTAATTAATCCCCAATTTGATGTTCATCTCCATGAAAGCCCAAAAGAATTTTTTGTCATTTATCCTTTGCGCATCCCTGGTTGCCCATAGTGAAGCATACTTCTCTACCTCTAGAATGTCCTACGCGATCATCGGGAACTGGCTATCTTCAAGCAATTCCCATGCCACCAATACTATGGACTACATAAGCCACGCATAGTGAAACATTTTTCCCTCCTCCTATGCCTCGTGGCAGTTGTTAGGCCCCTATACTACTAGTGTCACCCCTTATTGTTATTAGTACAAACCACTTATTATATTCATGTACCCATGTAGTGCCCATATTGTTACTATTGTGCCCCATAAAAGCCCACTATTATTATTATTGTGCCCTTACATT
>APFE031659149.1:7558-25345 GCA_000404065.3 Pinus taeda
TGGATCTAGATTCTTATGTACTCTGCTATGGATGGCTGCGCCCATACCACATATATCATGTACTTGAGATATTAGTTGTACTTATCCACGCAGGTTTTTCTGACGGCAGTGTTTTCAGTTGGACATGTTCGTGTAAAGCATTTCAACCCTCTCTCTCTCTCGAGCCTCATGCTTTAGGGGGCATCTGTTACACAGAAATTTGTCACTGTCCCTGTTACCCCTCTCCCGCATCTTGAAGGACTCATTCCAAGACCTACAAGAAGTGACATGACCTGCAAACACTTGCATTACATTCCCCTGAACTTGAACTTCATTTGCCCTAAAGACATCTCCTGCTAAAAACCCATAAAAATATCCCTTTTTCCATTGGCGCGGTTCCACAGTGCAACACTCATGCCAATGGGGGAAATCCTCCAAAGAGGGCGCGCCAGTTGGCGCTTTGCCACAGAGTCGCACTCGCGCCAACCATAATCAGTGGTGTTTTTTAACAAACCAACAACGGAAGATTCATCCTAACAAACTCCTGGACTGAATCTATCTTGAGTTGGGTGGTTTTGCTTCAGATCTCCATAGAGGGGAAGTGTTTTGCCACCTCTCATGGAAGCTTCTTTAGTGATAAAGCCAATCCCATGAATATTGTGGATGATCCCAACTCCCCCTCCCTCCATCTATAAAAGCTTGTACATTTTCCTTGGCAAGCTAGTTCCAGAGATTGAGAACTGTTAAGTTAGCAAGGGCTTCATGCTGCAAGAGCCTTCTTCATTCCCATAAGGCCAAATCTAAGTAAGGATATTCTTGTCCAATAACCAAGGAGAGAGAGGCTTGTTCCCATTCCCAACAAGATTTGCAAGACATGTGTTGCTGATCACCCAGCCAAAGGAGGATTTGACGTCAGAACTATGGTTGTATTCTTCTTTTTTTATTATTAATAAACGACTATTGTTATGGTTCCACTCTTATTGTTCTTTGTGATAATGATGAGTTATATCCTTTCCGACTGATATATAGTTGCATCTATTGGATTTTATGCTTGTGTTTGTGTCGTTCTTTGTATGTGTAGGTGTTCGTTCATGGAGATCATGGGGATCGTGATCTGCCAGAGCAACGGAACGGGAGTGTCAACTCTTCTACAAGCACTAGTGTTGGAATCCAGGTAGGCCCTCATCATCGGTCTTTAATTTGCAATTAGGAACTTGCGTGGTAGCATTGTATGTATGTTGTTAGACCCAGTCTGGGCTAGTAGGGATCGCCTCTGTCCGCAGAGGGGATTTACCTCCCCAACACTGCTACTTCCTATGTAAGGCTCTGTAAATTGTGAGTAGATGTTCAGTATATTGTTGGTTGGTGCAGAATTTATTCAGAAGTTTCATGTTTTAATAGTTTTGAAGCTATACGCAGGGTTGATTAAAGGAAGTATCATATACACGCAGGTTTGGTTCAGGTAAAGTAGCGTATACATTCTGATGCATGATTTTTGCGGTTGTATCTAGTTCTGAATGATGATGCAAGTTTGTGTGTTTAGCACAGTGTTCTGGTGACAATGATTTGATTGTTCAGATTAACTCATTTTTGGTTGATGCAGTTTGAGTTTCAAATTTTTTTATGGGTCCACTACGAAAATTTGATGAAACAAGGCCTTCATGTGTATTGTTGTGTACTAGGAGCATCTAGTCAGAAAATTTATGAAACATGGTCCCTGGAGGAAGAGATAAGGTCATAGCCTTCTGTAGGCCGGCACATACGTACTAGTAAACACATTGGCTAGTACAAAAGATAGGGGGTTGTAGCTCCTTTCCAGTTGAAGCTGGAAAATGAGAGAAGGTTGTAGCCTTCCACAGGTGGGTGCCTGCATACTGGTATGAGTCTGCACTAGTAGAAGATTGTAAACATATTTTCTTATTATTAAAAGAAGACGAAGACGACAATAGCAGGTGGTTTTCACCCACATTGGGTTTCCATGTTAAATCATGTGTGTTGCTTATGTATGATGGTTTATTATGTTTTTACTACATTTTTTAATAAGTTATTGATGCATTGGTTATAGATCAACACACGATAATTTAACTAAATCACAAGTTCTCTTGGCATACGCTGGTTTCACTAATCACAGTAGCATGTACACGCTAGTTCACTTCACAAAAGTAGAGTATATAAATCTGTTTGGGAAATGAAAAATTATTGATCTGATAATACTGGTTCACCCCCCGTCTTAGTATTATTTCCAACGCTACATAGATATGTGCATGGATGTGTGTGGCATTCTAGGTTGTTTGCATGTATGACTGGTATTTTCATTAGTAGGATGATTTATGTAATGTGTATAAAAGGAATATATATCTCACAAGGTAACTAAGATCTCTGTAAAATCATAATCCATATGCATGGTTGCACATAATTTCTTGATATGCATTAGTAATATTGATAAGATGGTGTAATCTTGTATGTTTATTCTCAAGATATGTAGGAAATAGAAATCTTTGTGATGCTTGTATATGCATAGAAATTGCATGATTTAGTTGGTTGTTATAGTGATATATAGATCATTGTGGTGTGTGGATCGTATGGTATGCATGTTATGAGTATCATAGATTCTATGTTGCTAGAGGCAAGGTGCTTCAATATATTGAACATATGTTTATCATGGTTTTTATCGACTTTACACGCTTTATTGGTCAATGTATTCTTTATTCATGGAATGATATGTTATGTGTGGATGAACCAACAAGATATGGTGTGGATGTTACTTAGTTGTAGAGTTACATTTAGTTTTAATAATGCTTAAGTGGAAGGATAACTTATTCTCTTGTGATTACATTAAATTTTTGTATATTTACCATTGAAATAATATTACATTGAGGATTGAATTTCCTATGTTTAAGTATATTTGGGGAAAGGTTAGGCTCTTCAAGAGAACCATGGTCGAATCCTTATAAAGATGCAGAAGAAACCCAAAAATAATTTCATGTTATTAATGCATATTTTCCTTGTATTTTAAGGTTAAACCTATGTCATTCGGGATTTTGGGCCTTCAGGATGATTGATGAATGTTACATTGTATTTGGGTCCAAACCCAAATAGGCCAAAGTAGGTAGACACATGAGTCGACTTATTAAATAATTTTTATATCTGCATGACCATTTGGGATATAAATTTAAGTATTTAAATTAATAAACTCAACAAAATATAGGAAGACAAGAATCAGATGGTTGGCCCAAGATCAACCTTGTTTGAGGTTCCAAACTAGTTCAAGGTTGAACTTGTTCAGTAATTCGGAGCATGTGGTAGTGCACCTGAGGTGTGTGAGGTAAATTTTTGCCCCAAGCATAGCTAGGTGTTCAATAGTTTTTGGTTACCAATTATTCGACCCTTGGGGTGCAAAGTTAGTTCAGGGTTCGGGGGTCTGATAGAGTTAACACATGTATTTCACCCTGCGGGGTTGAAACACGAATTCTCATTATAACAAGATTTCATTACGAAATACATTATGGGTTTTTTACGGGGCCTTTGGGACCATGTGTCAACAAGGGGATGTGGCTCAGATCAAAGTTCTTCACTCAACCTAATCCATTTAAATAACCACTTTAGACGGGTTTTGAGGCTTCGCTGGCATGATGATTCTTCCTCTTTATGAGAAATAAAATCGTTAAGCGCAAATGGGTTTTGAGACCTAAATGAAATGTGGATCTAAATGATTGGGAATTTGATTTAAATGCAACAAATGGTAAGAGATGATTTTAATCACTAAATTCGATAAAGATGAAGAAATCTAAACTAATCTCATCAAATCCCATGGGAAAATATGAAAGGGGATCTAATGCTTAAAGAATAATGATATTTTTAGTGATTTAAAGTCGTTCAAACTATAAAAATATATAGCACATCAATATTTTATGAAAAAAAAACAAATCATTCTCTTTATCTCCCTGAATATTGCTTTAACCACTAGATCAGATCTACAATCCACATGTAGATTAACATTTAAGCTATAGACATGCGCCAAATATTAATTTGATTAAACATCCAAACTTCATAAGTATAGAAACATCTTACTCATATGGTTTGAACATGTGAAAGATGAATGAAAAAGGAACAAAAGACAACTTCAATTTCATATAAAGCCTCCCTTTATTCTCCTTTCAAAATCATAGTTTACAAAGATAAACGAAGTAAAGGAATATGCCAATCATTAACCTTGGTTTCATAGATCCCTAGCTACCACAATATCATACTAAGCTCTTAGTCATTCTGCAAAATTTTACACCCCCCTTGTTACATTTGCAATCCTCTTTATAATGATATAGGGTTCTTCCCAATAATAATTACATGATCACAATCTAGGACAAGGTTCCATAGAATTAGAGTACAAGAGTTTCTTGAATCCAAGTTGTATCAATATCCTTCTCACAATGATCTTCAAATGGTTATCTTATTTTAGCTCTAATCCATTACCATTTTTAATTCTACAACAAGTATTTTTACATCCGTACAAACAAAATAAAAACAAATTAACGACCTGATATTTTTTTTAAGAGTGACTACAAAATGTATGATTCCATAGTTACTCTAAATCAAACAATAAAATTAGAAGAAACCAATATTTTTCTCATTGAAGCATATTTTCAGTATTTGAATAGAAATACAAACCAAATAAAACATGCATATAGATACAAACTGATAAATTGCTAAACCAATCTTGTGAAAATCAGATCTCCTGTTAAAAAATTCAATGGATTTCCATCTAAACTTTGAGAATAGTTCATTATTGTTGGTTTCTAGATGTTAAAATTGACAACTATAGCCAAATTACAATTTTTACATGTCATTTTATGGAGATTATTATTGCATTCAATTCCTCTTTTTGAGATGACCAAAATTGTCCTAAAAATCATCAAATTTGGACAAGGGAAAGTGTATTTTTGAATTATAAGCCCACATGTGCATATTTGATTAGTTCAACCCTAAAGAAAATTGGACACCCTTGGAAGGATATAAATACAAGTGAACTCCACCTCATTTGGACATCATCATGGATAATTATCTATTTTGTTTCTAGTTTTTGGCTTGCACAGGTATGAGGCAAGTCCGCAGAGAAATGGGTTCTCTCAAAGGTGAAATTGCAGGGTCTGAAGCTTGCACATATTTTTCTAGGGTTTTGTTTCTCAGTCGCATGCTTACCAAAGGAATATTCGACTGATCATTGGCTTGCAGGCTCAAGGGAGAAACTGAAAGATCCCAGTTGCTCACATGCCCATTTCCTCCCTGCGATTGGGACCTAAAGTTGCATTTTTATGCTGACTGAAGTTTTCACTTGTTGACCGCAGGGTTCAACAGTTGACCACAAATAGTGATAGTTGATTTCAATATTTTGATGCAGGGTTTTGAGCATTAACATTTTTGGGTTCATCTCTTGGATATTTTTTAGTTTATTTTTGTTGGATAGTTGTATGGATGAAGACATGCATCATTGTACTCTATTTTTCTCATTCATTCAATAAAAATATAATAAGAAGAAGAATTTGAAAGGGTTTTCCCCATAGTGGGTTTTCCCCTGGTCTCTGATCAATCCTGGTGTCTCTACATGTGAATTTTTTCTTCTATTGTTACTTTATGTTCTATTGCATTGATGATGATGTTATTGTTCTTTCTACATTGTTGCATATTTTATTGAATAATATTATGATGTTATGGGGTGAATTCAATGTGTAAATGAAGAAATGCAATTATCAAAGTCAAGAACAATATATCCCTAAGAAACAACTAGCATGATATCATAACTAGGTTGAAGAAAATTCATGGAGATCACCCCTATGATGAAACCATTTATGTAAGAAAGAGAGGATTGAGGAGACCTAAAAGAATTATAGGGTTTAAAGGAAACCCTAGGTAATTTGGTTATTAAGGTTTGATGGATACTATGAGGTTAGGGTTTGGAAGAAATCTCGGTTTATGGAAAATATTTTAGATATGCAATTAAGAAACCCTAGCATGACTAATGTTAAGATGGTCAAACACTTGTGTTAGATTTGATGAAGCCCTAGATGGTATAGTCTCTATTAGGCCTAGCTGCTGATAAATTTGGTTGAAATATTGAAGGAAACATTGTTATATGGACAATGAAAAATGGTGGCTCTTGAAGGCTAGCTCAATAGGGAGATGATCACCTCTCATTAAAGATAAGTATTTTTCGATTTATGGTGCTCCTTTATTTCTTTAATTTTGTTTAGACTTATGGATTTGATTATTACTTATACTTCTTGCATGTATATTTGAGTATTTGGATACTTCTAACCTCACAATGAGTTGTGATAATTGGATCCTTCATGAGGATCATAGCTAGTGCAGGAAGAGAAGAATTTGCATCAAAAAAGAGGCACATTATGAAAAGGTGAAAAATTACTACAAGCTTCCTATGTAAAATAATAAGGTTCACAAGTATTTGAATACTACAACGTATGCATGATATATTGTTTCAATGTTATGCTTCAATTGTAATATTGGATAGCAAGGTAAGGTGTTAGGTCCCTATACTACTAGTGTAACCCCTTATTGTTATTAGTGCATCCCCCTTATTATATTGTTCTGCCCATGTAGTCCCCATATTGTTATTATTGTGCCCTGTAGAAGCCAACTATTGTTAATGTTGTTCCCTTACATTATTATTATTATGTCAGCTCTGATTATATTATGCCCCTTAGACTCCTATATATAGAAAGGAGGTCCTGTCATTTGTATCATCCAAGACTTTCTCATTTGTGTAATGTAAAGGAGGTTGCCCCCTTGAAGAGCCTTCTTTTGAAGGCATAGATCCCTCTTTTCTTCTATTTTGTGAGTTGGTTTCATAACATTTGGTATCAGAGCTTTAGATTCAAGGGTTTTTCTCCTCCAAACAGACCATCATGGCATTTTAACTATAAATTTTTTCGCTACAAAGTTTCAAAAGCTAAAGAAAAAAACCATTTGAGCCGAAATTGTTCAGAACCTCGGGTTAGAATTTCAGATCTTGTCTCGCTACATTTTTGGAGATATTTTCTGAGAAAGTTTGGGTTTTTGCAAGCTCCAAAATTCCATCTCAAACAAGTCAATGTGGAATTTTCGCTATAATTGTTTTTCTACAAAGTTTCAGACTCTTAAATTAAAACCCATTTGATCCAAAATCTTGGTGAAGCTCGAGCCCTAATTTCAGATCTCATTTCACTATATTTTTGGAGATACAGTTTCGCTATATTGTTGCAAGCTCTTGAATTACATCCCAAATAGGTGACATGGGGAAAATATTCATAACTTTCTCGATGAGCATCAGATTGAAATTTCATAAAAAGAAACAGAAAGAGGACGGAATGTATTTTTTTGTGTATCGGTTTCAGGTCCTAAGGTCAAAAAAGTGACATGGAACTTCGTACAAGTTCTCTCTACTGAACCAGTCTATAATTAGGTCATCGTGGGAGATTTGACATAACGCTTCCTTGGAGAATCCAATCTTGATTAGACTTGTAGGGTTAGAAAGAGGACTCAAAGGGCTACTGCGGGACACAATTTCAGACCTTGGAGATCCGAAAGTACATAGATACAATAGATTCGAGATCGAGCTCCTAAAATCAAGAAAAAACAATATGAGGAAGTTTGATGGCAAGGATTCGATAAATTGGATACTACAGATGGAGCAATATTTTGATCTACATGGTGTACAACTGTTACAAAAGGTACATACTGCATCTTTATATTTTGAACCGAATCAATTTTTATGGTATAAAGGGCTTTGTTCTCATAAACCACTTGTCACTTGGTCAATTTTCATGGAGGAAATGATAGCACATTATGAGGATACAAAGAGTATCAACTTCTTTAGCCAATTGATAAATCTCAAACAAAAGGGTTCAATGGCATTGCACATTGAGGACTTCCAAAAGTTGAATATAAGGATAAATGATATTCTAGAGAAGCAAAGGATTGATGTCTTCATAAGGACTTTAAAGGATAACATTCAACATGAGGTTCATCTTTGGGAACCTGATTCGTTGGAGAAGGCATTTAGGTTGGCAAGAGAAATTGAAGCAGAATTATGGAGACAAGGAATCCTACCACTCACAACTATAAATATGGAAGTTTTTTTTCTCCTAGCCTTCCACAACCTACAAGGTTTACAGGACACCAATTGGAAGAAAAATAGAAAAAGGGCTTTGTTACAGTTGTGATAGAAAATACACTAAAGGTCATAAGTATGTTGAGAAGAAATTATTTTACATAGATTGTGAATAGGAGGAAGCAAATGATCAAGAAACGTCAAAAGAAGAGGATATACACTAGGAACCAACCCTAGAGAAAGAAGAAATGAATCTGACCATATTTTGTAAATAATTGGCAAGAATTACCAATCCTCAAACTCTCAAGATAGAAGGACATATCAAGAAGAAAATTGTTCAAGAAGTGAAAGATCACATCGAGCATCAAGAAATGAATCCGACCATATCTTGTAATGCATTGGTAGAAATTACCACTCCTCAAACTCTGAAGATAAAAGGACATATCAAGAAGAAAAAGGTTTAATCAGTGAAAGATCACATCGAGCATCAACAACAAGTTCTCCAACTTTTAAAGGATAACGCCACTTTGGTGCAGAATCGAATGAAATGATAGGCAGATCAACATCGCAGTCAAAGAAGTTTTGATGTAGGAGATTGGGTATTTTTATGGCTACATCCATACAAACAAATGTCCCTCAAGCAAGCTATTGATGAGAAGGAAATGTTTGCAATACTACATTCACTTAAGAAATGGCGACCTTACCTAATGGGAAGACACTTCAAGGTATAAACATATCATGATAGTATTAAATACTTTTTAGAACAAAGATTATCTTTGGAAGAACAGAAAAAATGGGTCAAGAATATGTTGGGTTATGACTTTGAAATCATCTACAAAAAAGGGAAGCAAAATGTTGTTGCAGATGCACTTTCAAGAAAGGATGAGGATGTGGAAGCATTATTTTGTGTTATTTCTATTATCCAACTAGATTGGATAAACGAAGCAAAGGATGAATGGAAGAATGATGAAATGTAACATCCCTCCTTAATAATAAATAATAAATAATAATAATTAATAAAAATAATACAAAAAATATAATTAATAATAAATAAATAATAATGATAATGAATAATAGTAAATAAACCACTTAATAAATAATAAATAATACAAAATAATAGGTAATAATAAAAATAATGAATAATAAATAAATCATAATAAAATAATAAATAAATAAATAGTAATAAAAATAAAAAAAATAGTAATAACCAAAAATAACAAATAAAAATAAATAAAATTATCAAAATTTAGCATGCCGACACATGGAGGGTGGGCATGTGGCATGCAGACACATGGAGGTGTGCATGTGGTTTCCCATCCAATGTTTTTTCTATTTAAGGAATGATGAGGAGGATGGAAGGGGTCGTGTTCCATCATTCTGATGTTCTGTCTGCATTCTCTTGGGAGAGTGTTGAGACTTAGGAATACTAGCAGTAGTCGTTGATTGAGGGCTCGGGGGTGGCCAGTTGTAGCAGCATCCTGCACAATTGAACCTAAGGTTGGGAGGAGAGTCGTCCCCAAAACCATGTTGCGGTAAGCCTACTTCATGCAGGTAAGCTCAGGTAAGCACTCTTCATTGTTTAAATTTAATGTTAATAAGTTAATTAGATGTTGATTTGGGCTGTTACATATGGTATCAGAGCAGGTTACCTAGGGCCTTTGGGCATTTTTATGTAGAAATTTTTGATTATTTCTTGACATTTACTACTTTCATAGAGACATATGATATGATATGATATGATATGAGGGTGCATAAATAATCTTAATATTTTGATTTCCCTTGCAAGCCGCTAGCATCTTTTGCCTATTTTCCTTAGCTGCAGCTCTATTAGGACTGATTCTTATCCCGAGACTGATCCTTGGCTCTTGCAGGGTTATAATCATCATTTTTTTTAAAGGGTTTTAATGCTCATCTTTGAACTTGTGATTTGCTGACTATTGGAAAATATTTTGAAGGCTAGCTGCTAGTTAAAGGATTCACTTTTCTTAGCTGCTAGATCTGCTCCCTGCTCTTTTAATTTATAGACTAACTCTTGTTGTTTTGCAGGTCTGATTTCTTTGGTTGCAGGGGTTTTAAGTCGCTGTTTTGTTTTGTAACCAGGTCATACCCTGATCTGAACATTTAGAGACCCTTTCTAGGCCTAGCTGTAAGGCCAAAAGCTCTCTTTTAGCCCAGCCACAAGGATATTTAGGATCTTTTCTTTTCTCATTTGTTCAGGACTAGCACTAGTGGTTTTGCAGAGGTATTTCACTAAAATTTATGAGGAACTAGCCGAGAGTATTTGCATCTCTGTTGTGAGGTTTGTTCTGGAGGCCGATCTTTTATTTTTCAGGGATGAACCACTGACTCTTGTGTGCAGGAGCCCCTATCATTGAAATTTCAAACCTCTCCTGTAGCAGAGATTTGGCAGATTTGTGATCGTTCTTTTCTATACACACGGTTCATTAAATCATTGCCTTTAAACGTAGGGCAGTATTCTCTGTAATTTGGGAAATTACTGAAAGTATATTGATGCTTACAATTTTGATCAACCTTTTTGCCTTAGTTTATAGAGAAATGTAGTTTCTTCCCAGGGGTTCAAAATATATTATGACCTCGATTGTGTTTAAATGCTAACCCTCAACGAGTTATTTTTCTGAATACAGTTCTCTTTTATTCATTTTTCCATGGTTTTCTATTATAATTTATGGGTAATTTAATGGTTAAATGATAGTGTGGCTTCCCTTGATTTCTCCTTGGTTAAACTGTATTTTAATTCGGTCAGGTTGCTGGATCCAATGGAACCCGGCCTTCTCTCACTGAATTTAAATCAAATAGGAGAGATTGATTGATTCTTCACAACAACATGGTTATGATTGGCAATGGCAATCTAAATTTATTCGGCCAGCAGAACAATTACCCGGCCTGTATAGCGCAGGAGACTTTTTCGTTTTTTTCTTTTATTTTTGGGGAACAGGCTTCGACGCCGAGGCTCTGTATCATAGCCGTGCCCCTGGTGCTTTGCCCATTATCGGGTTTCACATTTAATTTTTTATTCGCCAGCTCATTGTCAGTTCAGATTTCATGTATTATTAAAGAGGTATTATACAAGTTTAATAGTGTTTTTTTTTTTTAAGATTCACCTTAAAAATATCATGCACCTTTTTCTCGGTTATACTTGCAAACAATCTGCACACTTCGGTAAAAAAATAAATAAAAATGTACTGCATCATCTACCCATAGTGTAACATAAATGTTTGTATTATATTTTAGTGATGTTTTTTATTGTCAAGTTAGTGTATTTTAGGTAGTTGGAAGAGTATTTGAATAAATCAGAGTGTGCATAAAGTGACTGTTAGCAATTTCCAGTTTAACATTATTTTGCCAAATAGCATGGTGTAATAAACAAAAAACATAATAAAGCAAGATGATGATATTATAGTGTAATAAAGAAATTTGATGATGGATTCAATTTGATAATGTGATTTTTTTTAATGTCAATTTTGTATGAGATCTAGTAAAATTGCACAATTATATAAATAAATAGTTAGTAAATATAGATAAAAATCTATTCATTATAAGCATTAAAATATTTTATACCTGACACTGTAAAGCCTGGCATCATCTCCAAATACACCATCAAAGATTATTTATTTACAGTAAAGATAGAAGATTTGATTGGGAGGGAGGAATGGTAGTTCTAAATTTGATTGGTGGAACATTCATCATTAGCTGCTGCAATTTCTAAACAGAGTTTTGTTCATAACTAAGCAAAGTTTCTTTTATTATTACTCTGATGTATAAGTCATAGCTTGCAAGTTTATGCTAAATTATTCTTTAAATATCATTTCCTGGTTGGATTTGGATTCGATTCTTTTATTAAAATTATATTGTTACATTATGTTTTCTTTTCTGTCCAATGAATTATTATTTTCTATTGTACATTGTTTATAACCATCCCACAGGGAGTAGTGTGTAATATTCGCAAGCAGAAGTTTTCTCATTGCCATTTGGTACTTGTTTTTTTATGACAACCTAATTCGATTTTATGACAACCTTTTGTTTAAAACACTTTCACGATTTCGTTCACGTTTATATTGCTTCCTTACCTTACAGGATTGTGTTCAAGATTATACTGTTGTATTACCTTACATGATTGCATTCAAGTTTGTACTGTTATATTACCTTAGAGGATTACATTCAAGATTAACTATATAAGGTTTATACCAAGATTGTTGCCACGACTGTCACCATTGGTCGGAAAAATTAATCTGGTGTATCGCTGTTCAAATGTTTTATTAGTTGGTTATGATCCGTTGAATAAATTCCTGCAATTTTCCTCATGTGCAATTGTTATTCGATTTATTTTTTATTTTTTATTTTTTTTTCACATCACAGTTTCCTGTACTAGGACAAGTGGAATTTACACAGCACGGTCCTTTTGTCATCTTTAATTTCGTTTCCAGAGAGAACGCTTCACGCGACAGTCTACCGCCATGCGTTGTCACGCGTCGCCCTGCCTGGGCAGCAGCAAATTTATGTAGACCACCATGCGTTGTCACGCGTCGCCCTGCCTGGGCAGCAGCAGATTTATTCAGCATAAGATATACCACATTATTTTATTTATTAATACAAGAATTTGGTTGAGTATCCATAATATATTTGGTTGTCAGTGTGATTATTAATCCTGTATAAAAGAAAACGTCAGGAGATTAGTTGAGCGCAGTAGCTTGTAGTTAAAAAAAAAAAAAACTGTGTTATTCTAAGGCTTTATATGTCAGACTTTTGGGTAAACACGCCTTCTCCATCCAGTTTGCAAAAAAGAGTTTCAGGATCTGTACTCCATGGGTTAATATAATTAATTTTGAAAGGCATGGATGTGTGTAGTTTTTTTTTGTGAGTTTCCGCCTTCCTCTCAAATGGTCAACTCTAGTCTTACTATAAATTCTATTATAGAACAGAATGTTAGTGTTTTTTTATTTTGTTTATAAAGTGTATAATTTTAATATTTTAACTCATGAAATGTATATTTTGCAATTTTGATGTGTGTTACACTGAATTTTGTCACCCTGACTATCTGCAGTATGTGGCCTCATCAATAGCCACATTGTCCTCTTTGTCAAGCCCCATACCTCTGCTCTCCATGTCAAAACTTCAAAGAGAGAGAAAGTCACTTGAAAACATGTTTATCTCTGGGTACGCAGGTTCTCTCTACCTTGCCTGCGTGTACGCACTCCAAATACATTAGACCTGCGTATTAATACGCTCTGTAAGCTAAAGGTTGGGTGCGTACCCCTGTAAAGGTCAAAAGGCGCAAGTTTCATCTTTAAAAAGTTACTTGTGGTCACTTCTAGAGCCTTCTAGAAGAGTTTTTGACGTGTATTGAGCGCCTCCAGATGGTTCATGCACCCTATGATAGAGGAGCTTATCCCATCAAGAGAGGAGCTACCCCATCCAAAAGAGGGAGTATCCCATTGATGTTGGAACTGAATAACCTCTTCTAGAATGCTATAAATACAGGCATTGGGCCAAAGGAGAGGGAGGTTGAAAGCTGAACATTCTATAGGGTAAATGCTGCTGGAATTAGGACTTCCATTTGTTGACTTGTGAGGAGAGATCACTATCCTTCCTTGTTGCCATAGTGGGAGTGGGTGAGCTTGTCAAAGTAGAGGAAATCTCTTGCTGGACCCTGGGAGGAGCTTGCACAACACCAAGGCTCAGGTTGTAATGGTTCCTTTGATTATTTAATACAAATAAGTCCATTCTTCTCAATGATTTGTTAATGAATTATTTCATGTATTCCTTGGTCAATATGATAGATATGCTTTATTTTATGATGAATATTCAGATGCTATGTAATCGTTTGCCTTGTCAGTGAACGCAGGTCTGAAGGTGAAGGAGGAGCTCATCCAGATCAACAAGACTGGACTACTACAACAAGCATTGGACCTAAGGTAAGATCGAGAACATTTGATTTCTTGTAAAATGATGTGTATCTAGAGAAGGATAGCTCTTATTTGGTTTGTTTGTCATTATAGAGTCTTAGACTCCTAGGAAGGTTAGATTTGTCCGCAAGTATAACTCATTCCGTGTGACAAATTGGCGACTCCGCTGGGGAATCCATTGTTGGGTTTGATTTTTCCTCTTGTCATTGCTTTGACCTGAAAAGAGTTTGATATCTTTTGTTTTCTGATTGTTTAACTCTGTTTTTGGGTGGCTTAGCTTAGGGTCAATTTAGATCTTAGCTTTTCTTTGTTTTACAAGAAGTACGCACCCTCTGAGTTAGGCACAGTGCGTACTTGTGCGCACTGTATCTGTGCACACAGAGCGGCCACGCACCTGGTTAAACAGGTTGCCTGCGTACCCTGGTAAAATTTAGAAAATTTCCCTTTTTTATCAGTTTTTCCCTTTTGAATTTGTTTTTCTTAGTTTTTTCTGCCCAGAACCTCTGTTAACTATCAGAAATCTTCACCTGTACTTTTTCCATTAGTATTGATAGTTTTAGTGAGATTCCTTGAGATTTTTGCCTTAGGGTTTGGTTTTTATAATTGGTCCTGTAGTGACTTTGGGTTTAGAAGTCATAAAGCCTTAGATCTCTCTGGTTTTGTTGATCTTCTTAGGAGTCGGGTCAGTTTCAAAATCTTCCCTCGTGAGCAACCTACCTTTGTGTTGTCTCTTTTGCAAAATTTCAATATGCTTGTCATTTAAAGTTGCGAATTTCATTTTATAAAAGAACAAAAAAGATTGTGTTTTGTTTCGATTAGTTCATGATTCTGCATCGACTAATCCTTGGATCGATCGTTTCCAAGTAAAACACCCCAAGAATCATCATAGTAAGCTTTTTACTTCTTAGATTAAAAGTTGATTAAGGAAAGATAGATTTATTTCCGTTGTTTTACTTTTTGAGTGATTTTTCATAAATTGCATAGATTTCGATTTTGCTTTGATTAGATTAGTTTTATATGCTTTTCGCTAGATAGGGAAATATTAGCGATCTCCTTTGCAATATTTGCTTTTAGAGTGCATTTGACGTTTTGAAAGAGAAAAGGATTTTTTCGTCAAGTAGAAAGTGGTCTTGTTTTGTGTGTGTTGAAAGATAAAGGAATTCATTTCTTTGATTGTCTTTTGAGAAGTTGTGTTTATTTAAAAAATTGCATACTCTCAACTCTCTTAAATAGGATTTTCATTGAAAAGAAAAGTTATCAAATCATCTTAAGTGCATTTTTAGAGATTTAGAGTCGAGTCTACATATCATCAAGTTTCATCTCCATCACCTTTGTCCTAAAAGAACAACCATTAAAATCAACGCTTTAATTAAAATCAACATAGAAATTTTTATTTTTCTAGGGCTCTGAAACACCAACATAGATTAGGCTAGTGTCTTGGAGTAGGTGAGTACTTAACTCTCCAAGACTATTAAAACAAACAGTTAGCTTATCTTGAGATAGAATAAATCCAATTGTTACATTTGTATTCTGGGAAAGCTCCTCTTAAAGGAGAAGCACGAGCTCGTGTCCGAACCAGTGAGGGGATCAATCCTCCCTCGTTGGGAACGACGCCAGACACGTACGCATTACAAACGGTATACCTCTTGTAGAGGAGCCTGGGGATCACTTATCGGTAAACCTTGGATTAACCATTGTCAAGGAGCCGGTAAGGGGATTGAGCTTGTTACTCTGCCCTTGCGTGCTGTCGGAGTGTAGACTGTTCCCCCAGATATATTTGTAGCTGTTGGTAACTTTAGTGGCCATAATCCTAGGATTCTACCCAAGGTGACGGTGGTGGGAAGATCCCACTGTACCTGGAGCAGACGTCGGCTAGACTCACTTGGATTTTCTGGGGGGTTCACTTCACTCGAGACGGTTAAAGTGGAGGAACTTGTTCCAGTCTATTCATTAAGCAGGTTGCCGGGGTAACTGTTCCACCCGCTCTTTCTGTACTGAATCCTACGAGGTTGGATTTCATCACCAACTAGTGTTTTTGGTCCGGAAGTTACTGTTTGTGATTGGTTTGATGCCTTAGATTTTTAAGCGTGTGTTTCAAAATTGTTTGGTTCTTTAGTGACCTAGGTGTTTTTCTTGAGATTTTACTTTGATTTAGTGTGTAGTAGTTAAAAATCTTTAGCTGTGGCTGAACCACCAAGACGCTCCCGTAGACTTCGGGGCGAGTCTCCTGAAGTTATTACTGTGGCTGATCTATTGAGACAAACTCGTAGAATACTTGTTCAACCTCCCGGAGAAATCCAGTCTCATTTCGAAGGATTAAGACTTCTTGTTTCTCCTGGTGGCACTAGATTGCTTTCACCTAAAGAAGAGTACGATCCTGAAGCTATTGAGGTTTCTGAACTTACTAGTAGAGTTGCATCTACCAGTGCTATAATTGAAGATCCTCAAATATCCAAACCTGTTACTCCATCTTCTAGTGGACCTAGTTCACTCGAAGTAGAGGTTACTCCGTCTTCTAGTGGACCCAGTTCACCCAAAGTAGAGAGAGTCATTACTGAAGATCTCCCCTCTGGTTTGATTTCTATAGAAGAAATTACCCCAGAGCCGGATCACGCTTCATCTCTTGAAGACGATATAATTTCTCTCGATCTTAGGGAAAGTGAATCTCTTTTTTACAGTCCTCCTCGAACTACCACTTGGTATCTTTCGTTGACCAACTTCTTGGACAACTCAGTCGGTTTATCTCCACCTCGTTTTCTTTTTTCACCAAGGATTTTTACTCCTCTTGCATATATGTTGAGTCCGTCATCTCCAGACGCCTATTTATACGGCGGTCCGTCTGTTCCCGTTGGGTATCAGTCTGTTTCTGGTACTTTTTCAGGAGCATCTCCTCGTCCCTACGAACAGAAATTGTTAACTGGAAGTAGTGGCAGTAGTCAGTCGAGTGCTGAAGAAATTCTTATGATGTCGGGTCAACCTCAAGGCAGTCAGTTACCGCTTGGGGGGCAGCCTCAAGGTACTTCTTACCAGCCTAGGGAGCAACCTCAGGGTACTTCATACTTGCCTGGGGGGCAACCCCAGGGTGCTCAGTTTGTGTCTGAGGGGCAACCCCAAGGACAGTATGTCCCTACGGGACAATACCTTCCTCAAAGTCAACCCCAGACCCAATATGTGCCCCAGGGTCAACCCCAGTACTCATATGTACCCCAAGGTCAATCTTCTTATCAATATCAACCCCCAGGGCAGTATTCGTATGTACCTTCAGGGCAGCAGCCCCAGTATCAATATGTGCCTCAAGGCCAATATGTGCCTCAGGGCCAGTATCAACTGCCTTCTGGTCAACCCTTCTATCAACCTAATCCTCAACCTGGTTATGGATCTCCTTATCCGCAAGGTCAATACCCTGGTATGAATTTGGGATGGGATCCTTCACAAAATCCTCAAATGTTGCAGCCGAACATGCAGTTGTCTTTCCAACCTGGGCAAGCCGCTGGTTCATCCCAGCAACCTGTCCAGTCTACGGCATCCTCTGCATCTTCTGTAGTCTCTCAGACTGGGCCTAGTACTCCTACTACTCCGCCTCGAACGTCTGCTACGACTAGTCCAACATCCACCCCAACTTCTTCCGGAGTATCAGCAGTTCCGGTTTCTACTATTCCTGTATCCCTCCCTCCAATCTCTGTACCTCAGTCTGGTCCTTCAGTTCAGACTTCGGCTCAGATACCTGTTGGGAGTACGGTGGTTACATCTCAACCTCAATTTATTCAACCTCCGTATCAGGGA
>APFE031659149.1:48324-64802 GCA_000404065.3 Pinus taeda
ATTATAAAAAATTAGCATGCCGACACATGGAGGGTGGGCATGTGGCATGCAGACACATGGAGGTGTGCATGTGGTTTCCCATCCAATGTCTTTTCTATTTAAGGAATGATGAGGAGGATGGAAGGGGGTCTCGTTCCATCATTCTGATGTTCTGTCTGCATTCTCTTGGGAGAGTGTTGAGACTTAGGAATACTGGCAGTAGTCGTTGATTGAGGGCTCGGGGGTGGCCAGTTGTAACAGCATCCTGCACAATTGAGCCTAAGGTTTGGAGAAGAGTCGTCCCCAAAACCATGTTGCGGTAAGCCTACTTCATGCAGGTAAGCTCAGGTAAGCACTCTTCATTGTTTAAATTTAATGTTAATAAGTTAATTAGATGTTGATTTGGGCTGTTACAGAAGAAGTGTGGCCACTCATTCAAAAGTTGTAAAAGATCCCAGTTCAAATAATATTGCCAGAACTTAACAGGGAAGGAAAAATCATATTGAAACCTGAAGCAGTCATAGAAACAAGAAATCGACAGCTACGAAATCGATTAATTTTAGAGTATCTCATCAAGTGGAAGAGCTTAAACGCTAAATATTCCACATGGGAGGATGATAATTTTAGACAAAATCATCCAGAACTACTCAAACATTGAGGACAACACTTTTTGAAGGAGAGGGGCATGTTAGGTCCCTATACTACTAGTGTAACCCCTTATTGTTATTAGCGCAACCCTCTTATTATATTGTTGTGCCCATGTAGTCCCCATATTTTTATTATTATGCTGCATAGAAGCCCACTATTGTTATTATTGTGCCCTTACATTATTATTGTTATGTCGGCTCTGATTATATTATGACCCCTTAGACTCCTATATATATAAAGGATGACTTGTCATTTGTATCATCCAAGAATTGTTCATTTGTGTAATGTAAAGGAGGTTTCCCCCTCGAAGAGGCTTATTTTGAAGGCGTTGATCTCTCTTTTATTCTATTTCGTGAGCTGGTTTCATAACATAAGGCCTAAGTTATGATGAGTATATCACCTTCATAAATGATTCATATATGCATATGAAAGGAAGTTTGATTCATCATACCTATGATGAAATGATGCACTTGGTATTGAACATGTATCTCACCTTATATACATGATGAACTTCTTGATTCTATGAAGCCACTTAATATTGATATTTTATATATTGGTATACATTTTGTTTGACTAACATCTCTGATCCCATATATAAGGTTAGCACCTTGATTCTAATAGATGGTAACTTGATACTATTGATCATTTGTGATAAGCATAGTAACCATGATGATAGAAGTGTAACAATGAGATTTATGTTCATGATCTTCTTGTTGAACGCGGTTAGGTTTTAATGAGATTAATTATGATGACATTTGGTAAAATTGAATGACCTGACTCGATGAAAGTAATATTGTGTTCATGATATTTGAAGTATGATGTTACACCTATTAGCTTCCATAATCATATGACTATATCCCTTAATGAAAATTTGATGTCATGTTCATGCGTGATGATGAAGTAGTTGATGCTGACATGTTATGACCATGATGGATATATGTTTTAGAACCTGATATAGTTCGATTCCATGATCTAATAATTTTGCTAATGCACGGCAGAGTTATGATAGATAGATTGATGACGTGAGTAATAATGGTTGAAGGGGTTGCTCATTCAGATCGAGCATCTCTCCATACGATCCCTACTCCTATTATCATTAGCATTATATGTATAGATGATTCTTTATTGTTGAAGTAATATTTATGGACATGAATAGACAAATATCTGATATTGTTGGTCTGTAGCAAAGTTATGGTCTAAGATGAAAGTGTTTTCCTTACTCTAAGCCTCAACCAAACGGAAGCAAGCCTATGGGTGCGACTATAACCTCTCAACTGCATGTAAAAAGGCCTATGGGTGAGGTTATTTATATAGGACACAAAAGCGAAGTTTTGTGCATGAAATTGGAAGTTCACCTCAAGGATAAAAGTCCTACAGACATGGAGCAGACAACAAAACGTTATGAGCAGGGAAATTTGAATATTTGACTTACTATAGATAATGGGAATGCATTGACTAAACTTGTGTTTGCAGGGGACCAGAATATGAATATCAATATTTCATTATGATTTAACCATTGATGCTTATGTATGAAATTATTTGATAATAGTGGCAAGGGTTTGACTAGATTTGGCTAATTGATATAGATGATAAACGTTTGGAGTTTTGACATGATGCTTGATAATTATTTATAAATTTGACTTGATGTTGATATATTTTTGGGCTATAGATATCACTATGACATAAGATTTGGATTTTAACTTGATGACTAATATTTTGATTTGACGACTAATGATTTTCCTTGATAACAATGTTATATGGGAATTGTGACTTCCAATGAATTATATTGGTATTCAATAGATATTATGCGTTTCCACCATTAGCTTTGACACTTTGATTGAAGTATAAACAATTGTGACTTAGTATGAAGCAATATCACAATAAATGGATGGAACCTACATGACTTATTCCTTAGTGTATGCATTTGCATCTAGTGACAAAAATGATCTATATTATCATAATGAGGATGACTTGATGAAGTTTGGTTTGATATTGCTTGATAAATGAATGTTTATTGGCATAACAATAGATGAATTCATAACTTGATATTCAGACAAGAGATATACCTATCATATGGTCTAAAGAATTCATGATATTTGTGAGTTTGATGTTAGCTTTGATCTGGCATCTAAACTTTGATTGGCTGACTTAGTTGATTTAATTGCACAATATTTATTTATGTAAGGCTGAGCATATTGGTTTGGTAAAGTGTTATGTTTGTAGAAATCATTGTATGAAGCATGCTCCCTAAGACTGATATGTCCATATTGACAGCCATTTGATGAATCCATGGAGATGTTTCCATCTAAACCTCTACTTCAAAAGGGGTCCAAGGTATGACTTTGATTTTGGTTTTATACACTAATGGTCTATTCTTGACAAATAATCAGCCTTTGATGATCAAAGTAAGAGGGAGGTGTCCTATGAAGTTTGAAATGAAGAATCATGGGATGATGTATTACATCCTAAAGTTGGGAAAATAAAATCTATATCGTGAAGCTACCAAAGAGGTTTTGGAAAGTGGAAATGCAAATCCTTGGACACTCTGATTGAATTCCAAGAATTTGTGAAGAGATATCATTTAACTTGACTTGGTAATTCATAGTTGATTGAAGCATTAATGTTCCATTTGAACACCCGCTCATATATATATGTTGTGCATAGAACCTGAGTGAATTAATGATTGAGCCGCTTCATACACATTGAGTTGCTTCCAAGTACCCTTCAAGATATTTTCATGGGACGACCAATTTTTGATCTAAGATATTCATCCTACGATATGTGACTGCATGGATATATTGATGTTGTTTGGGATCATTATTGATGAGCACATATAGGTGTTTCCTTAGTATGATATTTTGGATGAGAAGTCTTGAGTACGATGTTGCTAGAATGACTAGTTGTAAGGCAAGATGAAGAAGCTCTTTGGAGAGTTTTTTTAGAAGGTTCTCGATATGACAGGGATACATTGCGGTAATAATGAGCGGGATTCAATTAGTAGAGAATCATGTATATAGATGGGACTAAGACACCTTCATATATTGAGACGATGCTGCTATACAAGATAAGATTAGGCTTTTGCTTTGTACCTTTATAAGAGGGAGGATGAATATGGTATCTTTTTTGTGATATGTATATTTTGTTCTAATACAATATTTTATTTGATGTCCTATATGAATAGGAGAATACTTCTTGAGACATGATGATTACCAGATATAAGCACGATGATATGGTTCTAATATATAGAGAGAGCATCACTGGTTGAGGACACTGAGCTAGCTATTCCCCCCTAGTTGAGCTCCCAAGGTGTAGAATTGAGATGGAGGGCTCTTGGGGTTGAGGGATCTTTGGACAGTAGGGTCATAGATGTTACTCCCCTATATGTTATCCATATGGTTTGATATGTTTCTCCCCTATCTTGGAATTTGTAGAGTATATCCCAGTTCACATCATACCCACAAGTTGAACTTGTTGGGATTGTCCCTCCCTGTGTGGCCAACAGGTTGAGGAGGCTTGGGGCAAGTGATCCTTAACTTTTGGTATGTCGGGTATATAGCCCAAGCTTGGATTATGAGGCAAGTGTTCTACCACATGACTCTTTAGGGTCATTGCTAGAAATATTGGCAGGAAATAGGATGGGTTGAGATGTGCTCCCCTATACCACCTATTGCTCGACATAGGGTTGAAGATGTTTTTCTCCTCCATGAGATTCTGGGTTGAGACTGAGTCCTTCAATGTGGTTTCAGGTTTATATGTGCTCCCTGGTGTTGTTTTGGATTGAGCTAAGCTTTTCGATGTAAATGTGGGTCGTATATTTGGCTCCCTGCTTATGTTTCCCAGGTGGTAGCATTGCACTCCCTGCTCACAGTGATTCCAGGTCGTAGCAGTGGATCCCCAATGAATAGAGGTGGTAGCTTAGACCCCCCTCAAGTGTCAAATTATTATTCTTTTAGATTCAAGAATTTTCAGCATATGAGCCAAGATAATCATGAATAAGCAAGAGATGAATCAAGATGAAAAATTATGATACGTGATGATGAGATACTTGAGATTGGAGATCTACAGAGGACGATGGAGCGTGCGGGATTAGGGTAATTCCCTAGGGTTTACTGCAATTACTTAAGACTGTAGCCTATACCATAGCCGCTTTGCAACCTCTCGTCGATGCCGTTAACCGCCTTCACACCCGTCGCCATCCGCTACCGACCACTGGCTGGAAATGGGTGAAAATATGGAGACAAAACAAGTGGATTACTCCGAGGATCCTTTCCCAGATCGGGTAATATTCAGCAACCCTTATTTTTCTATGTCGGTAACTGACCCTATTCCGTTATCTGACCTTACTTCGCTAGCGGTTTCGCCTGTCGTAACTTTACCCGGGTATAGCGCAACACCTACTCTCTCTGAACCGCTCCCTGTTGACACTCCAAGTCTCGAAGCTCCTCCTCTATCTCGGGGCACTCTGCATATTCTCTCCACCTATACGCCTCACTCACTATCATTTGACCCTCACCCACCCCTCTCTACTGTCCTCTCTGCGCCCCCGGTGGATAACCCCGTAATTGGCCCTAAAATCCCTCCTATTTCTGGTCTGCGGCCTTCAGGCTGCTTCGAGACCCCGGCGATGAATATAAAACCTGCCAAAAATATCTCTCTTGAGGGTGTCCCAAACCCTTTTTTTGACCATCCATCGGCCCCCCGCACCAAAAAAAGGAAGACTAAGTGCATAAAGGCGACCGCAAAAGATATTACTATCAGATTTGGCGAGACCTCGGCCATAGGGGAAGCTACGGTCATGGCGCGCACGATACTGGTTGGACATGTGCGAGGCCGAGCATACTCAGCCAACAGGCTGACACAATGGGTCAAGGAGATTTGGGGTGCCCTATTGAAAGAATTGCCGGAAGTTCACGTCCTACCCCGAGGGTGGTTTTCACTACATTTTGCAAAGGAAGTTTACACGGATCTGGTACTTGCCAAGTACTAGCACATTGAGATGGCCCCGGTCCTTCTCAAGCAGTGGAGCCCTTTATTCGACCCAGAGCATGAGAAAATTGGGGCAGGACCTCTGTGGGTGAGACTGTCAGGGCTCCCTTTGCAGTACTGGAGCGAGGATGTTCTTATCAGAATTGGGAATGCACTTGGAACTTATTTGGACCATGATCAAACATTTGTGGAATCGAAGAACCGAACTCTTGCTTGTGTACTGGTCCACCTGGACACCCGTGAAGGACTGGAGGAGAAGATAACACTACAGTGGGGGAAATACAGCAGGATCCAGATCTTGGATTATGAAGGGGTCCTGTTTCGCTGCAGACGGTGTCATAAGGTGGGACACTTATACAAAGAGTGCCCACTTAATAGAAAACTAGAGGAATCCCTAAAGGTGACTCATATCCCATCCAGAGGGAATTCACCGGTGATCTCTCATCCTCCCTCGGGTCCTACATTAGTGACACAAACAACTCCACAAAAGACTGGGACGATGGGGCATGGATCATCTTCGCCACTGATGACCAGAGCTCGTGCTGCCGCAGAAGTTGCACATGCCTCGGGTATCTCTCTAAACCCTTCCTCCATAGCTTTTGATAATAGCTCATCTATGGTTGTCTCATTGGCTTAGATCTCTAGGGCTCACTGTAATATGTCGACCCCCCTACTTATAGCTTCCTCTGCCCCATCACTACATTCCCCCTCTTCATCCTCCATCTCGACGACATCCTCTGGAGTCTCTATCTCCCACCATTACTTCCTCCATTCTCGATCCCATTCCATGGAAATGCCGAATCAACTGACCAGACTAGGGTTATCTATACCGAGCTTTGGTCCTTTGACTTCTAGAGGGAGGAAGTCTGATCTATCCAAAGCCATTTTGCGTGCTGGGGCGGAGGTAGCCTCCGGTCTTCAATCCACTCTCGATGGGGTCCTTAGAGAAAATTATACCCCGAGAAGCGTTCCCCCATGAAATGCTTATCATTCAATTGCAGAGGCATGGCTAGTGCCTCCAAGAAACTAGCCTTGCAGAGACTCTTTGAAGTTGAGCCGACTGACATTATTTTGATTCAAGAAACCCTTGGATAGGCCGAGTATATTACTCGTTCTCTGCAATCTCTAGTCCCGCGATGGAACTTTGTAGCTCTAGATGCTGTTGGGAGATCGGTGGGTTTGGCTATTGGATTCAACCCTAGGTCAATTAGGGTTGATGCATCCTAGGGGGGATCGGGATTCATGGGCATTGATGTTTTCTCTGCTGAACTCAGTAAAACCCTTCGGATTGTGAATGTTTATGGACCCTTCTATTAGAGAGAACACTTCTGGCACCACCTCTTAAATCTCTCGTTACTGGCATCATTATCGGTAGGGATTTAAATTTCTCCTTGGGATTCAGCGAATCCTGGGGGTCTTCAGCCCAAGTAGATGTTATAACAGGGCATTTGACATATCTTCTGGAACAAACCAATTTTATTGACGTCCCCATGCACAAGCCACTACCCACTTGGAGAAACAGGAGAGTGGGAGATGCTGCATTGGCCCAAAGACTTGACAGATTTTTGATGAAGGGTCCACTCTTTCAACAACTCCATCATTATAAGCAATGGGTCAGTACGAGAGGTATTTCGGATCACTCCCCTATATATTTGGAAATCCTGGGTCCCCACCATAAGCCGAAAGCTCCCTTCAAATTCAACCACACATGGTTGCAGGACCCGGACTTCATTAAATTGGTATCTGACTTCTGGATTGCAAACCCCATCAACAGAGAGGAATCATTGGCAAAAGGTTTCTACAAAAACCTAACCATGCTGAAACATATTGCTATTAATTGGGCTAAGGATAAGCAAAGTAGGGAAAATGCTCAGCTCACCCACATTGAAGCTGAACTGAGCTCCTTATTGGACGATCGAAATTTGGGTTTCATCTCAGGGGAAGAAAAGGCGCACTTGATCAAGTTGGAGAATCAAAAGGCCCAAATACTCAAATTGAGGGAGGAATCACAAAGACTAAGAAGTAGAGCCATCTAGCTGAAAGCCGAGGATGACAATACTAGATTCTTTCAAAACTATACAAAAGGACGAAAAGTTACAAATACCATCTGGAATCTCCCTCTTCCTAAGGGAGGCCTAGCTAACTCTTTCAACAAGCTCTCCCAGCTAGGAACTTCACACTTCAGGAACATATACAGGAGCCCTCCCAGCACAAATCTGGCTGAGATCATAAATGTGGCAAACCATTTCCCTAGATTTGTCAATGAGGAAGATTCAGAAGAGCTCTTTGCACCAGTTACCGTTGGGGAACTGGAAAGCACACTAAAATGGTTTAAGAAAGATAAGAGCCCTAGCCCGGACGGTTGGACCATTGAGTTTTATCTAGCCTTCTATGAGTTATTGGGGCCAGATCTGCTGAAGGTGGTAGAGGAGAGTAGAACTATTGGATCCCTATATCATGCAATCAACTCTACTTTTATTTCCCTCATCCCAAAGTCTGATTCCCCATCCTCTTTCAATGATTACCGACCCATATCTCTGCACAACTATCTATACAAGATCATCTCCAAGATTATTGCTAATCGCCTCAGACCCATCCTCTCTAGAAACATTGCTCCCCAGCAATTTGCTTTTCTAGAAGATAGACAGATTCATGAGGCCATAGGATCAGCGCAAGAAGCTCTTCACTCAATCTGGTCCAAACATCTCAAAAGAATCATTCTCAAGATCGACCTATCTAAAGCTTTCGACCAAGTCACCTGGCTCTACATCAAGATGCTTCTCATCCATCTGGGTCTCCCTCATAATTTCATCACCTAGATCATGGCCTGCATTACCACCCCCACTTTTAGTGTCCTCATAAATGGATCGGCCTCCCATTTCTTCCACTCTGAAAGGGGTCTCAGGCAGGGTTGTCCCCTATCCCCACTTCTTTTCCTTATTGTCATGGAAGGTTTAAGTTGATTAATTGCATCAGCTAAGCAGGATGGATCCCTTAGTGGCCTCAAGATCTCAAATGACTGCTACCTTACTCATCTATTATTTGTGGATGACATACTTATCCTGCTGGATGGTAGCATCAGAGACTCCCTGGCTTTCTCTAGGATTCTTCACCTTTTTTTGAATGCCACTGGAATGCTTGTAAACCATCATAAATCCACTATCACCTTCGCTCGTACATCAGTCCATGAATCTCAATATGCTCACCAGGTATTCCCATACAGTATCCACCCACTAGACAGAGGGCTTAAATATCTGGGTTATTGGCTAAAAACCACCTGTCAGAAGATAGTAGACTGGGTCTAGCTCATCACAAAACTGGAGAAAAGGCTCCTCTGCTAGAGCCACAGATACTTATCCAGGGCGGGAAGGTTGGTGCTTATCAAATCGGTCCTGGAAGCCAACCTAGTTTTCTGGATGGCGCTTGCTTGGATACCCAGGAATATCCTATCTCGCTTACAACAATTGTGTAACAGATATCTTTGGGCTGGGAATCAAGACAAAAGAATATTTGCCTGGATCAGCTGGCAAAAGATTGCATTGCCAAAGAGATGGGGGGGATGGGTACTAAAAGACCTCCCTCTTTTTGCACAAGCCCTTGCAGCCAAAATGGGCTGGACCCTGCTGACTAGACAGAACCTATGGGCTCATATATCATATCATAAATACATATGGCCTCAAGACATGATGGATTGGGTCAAACTACCTAGTTGGCAGATGACAGGTATCTCATCAGTGTGGAAGGCTTTGCTTCATTCCCTGCCTCTCATAAGAGACAATCTGGTGTGGAGGATAAATGACGGATCCCTGGCTCGGTTAGGACTGGATTCGTGGATTGGAAGTGGAGGTAGACATATACTCTCACAAGATCTCATTAGATATCTTCAATCCCGGGAGATCAAGGTGTTCTCACAAATTACTGATCAGCAGAACACAAGGATTTTTGCACAGGCATGGAAATCGGCTCACCAAATAAATCTACCACATAGATGGCACCAGGAGTGGCAGGAGTTCACAACAGCGTTAGCTGAATCCCATCTCAGAATCAAAGAGGGACCAGATGAATTAGTATGGAGCCAAGCCGAAAATAGAAAATATACTCCAAAAGCAGGATACATCTCTTTAAATATACAAAAGAAACCAGACACTATTTCATTTTGGAGGAGAAGCTTATGGAAACTCACGGCCCCGCTGAGAACCAAATTATTTTTCTGGTGTATTCTGAGAAACAAGGTGCCTACCGGGGAACAACTCACACACAGAGCTTTTCAAGGGCCCACCTGGTGCATACTGTGTAAATGTGCATCTGAATCCACAGATCATCTCTTTCTACGCTGTAGTGTTATACTAGCTTTGTGGAACTCATTATCCACTTTGATCCAATATAATGGGCATTGGGAAGGAGATGACCTGAACAACGCTTGGGATGTATGGTCAAATAGGCAAAAGGGAACCAAGCTCATAAACCTTCTGGTACTTGTCAATTGGCACATCTGGAAAGCTCGCAACCGTCACATTTTCGACAATAGACCTACGCATTGGCCACAGATTGAGGCTGGGATAATATCTGCATTCAGGGAACTGCCAGATCCCCCGCCTCCCAAAGAGCGTCGACCACATCCACCTCCGTGCATTAAAAAAACACACCCTGGGATTTCTTCGACGGGGCTGCAAACCAACATGGATGCGGTGGAGTTTTCATTTTGTATATCAACGAACAACATCTCTATAAAGTCAAGATGGGTTTGGGTGTTGGAACAAATAATTATGTTGAACTCATTACATTGCACTACTTACTGCATTTCACTTTGGGACACCAGTGCACCAACATAAACATTTTCAGGGACTCAAAGATTATTATCAATTGGTTCAATGGCATTTTTGATTGTCACATTCACATACTCAGCAACATACTAAATGAAGTAAATATTTTCAAAGAAGCATTTAAAAATATCTCTTGCTCTCATATCTACAGGGAGCATAACAGCCATGCTGACAAATTATCCAAGGAGGCCGCGTTAATGCCCAGAGGCGAATGGGAGATTACTGAGCAGTGAGGGACAAATGAATACCAATATTACCACCGGCCATATATAGATCCAATATATCAGAGGGAACCTGGTCATTGACCAAGCTATTTTTGGGTTTTGTTGATATCTGAACAATACATAATATTACTTTTTAAAATTACTGAACTAAGTATGAGGGCCCTGTGTGGCTTATGTACAGACATAAACCAAGTATAATACAGTTGATAGTATACATAGCAGAATATAGCAGATCGCCCTGCGAGGTGTATCTGGTTATAGTTACTCATAGATTTTCATATGATCATAGTCCACAACGACAAACAACATATGCGATAAGCATCTAGAATATGTAATTTTTCCAACATAATGAAAAGTTACGGATTTTTCCAGGGGAAAAAAGAGATACTTGAGATTGAATATGATTTCACGACAAGATACAAATGACATGATGCAGGTGGAATTCTCCCTAGTTGAGAGGGAATGTTAAAATTGGAAACTAGGTATAAATTCCACTTTTGAAATATCATTTGATGGCTATGACGATTTCAATAAATTCTTCTTTTCAAGAGGACCAAAATTGACCTAAATATCATCAAATTTGGACAAGGGAAAGTGTATTTTCTGAATTATAAGCCCACATGTGCATATTTGATCAGGTCGGCCCCAAAGAAAATTGGACACCCTTGGAAGGCTATAAATACAAGCTACCTCCACCTCATTTAGAAATTATCATGGAAAATTCCTCAATTCTTTTTTTTTTTGGCTCACACAACTCTGAGGCAGGTCAATGAAGAAATGGGTTCGCTAAAAGGTGAAATTGCAAGGTTCGAAGCTCGCACTTGTTTTTCTAGGGTTTTGTTTCTTAGTTGTAGGATTACCAAAGTACAAATTCGACTGGCCGCTGGATTGCAGGCTAAAGGGAGCGATTGAAAGCTCTCAGTCACTTGCATGCCCACTTCTTGCAACTAGGACCTAAAGTTGATTTTTTCTGTTAACCAAAGTTTTCACTCATTGACCGCACATTTTGGCAGTTGACCACAGATAGTGATAGTGGATTTCAAGCTTTTGATGCAGGGTCTTGAGTATTAACATTGTTGGGTTCATCTCTTGGATATTGTTTAGTAATTTTTTATGGATAATTGTATGGATTAAGATATGGATCATTGTACTCTCTTTTGTTGAATAATTTAATGATGATCTAATAAGAAGAAGAATTTGAAGGGGTTTTCCCCATAGTGGGTTTTTCCTGGTCTCCGACCAATCTTGGTGTCTTTATATTTGAATGATTTTCTTCTATTGTTCCTTTATGTTCTGTTGCATTGATGATGATGATATTGTTCTTTATACTTAGTTTCATATATTTATGAATAATGACACAAATCTAAATAATGTTATGATGTTATGGGGTGAATTTAATGTGTAAATGAAGACATGCAATTATCAAAGAAAAGAACAATATAACCCTAATATTCATTAACATTATCATTGGTTTGCATTTCAGTGTGCGGAAAATTCTCCATTTCACAATTAGACTTTAATGCAAAGCTATGTGATATGAACATACATGATCTCTTTTTTTTAGACAATTGAAATTCATCCACTAGAAGATATCCATGGAATTCATAGGTGTCCGGTCATGCATTATATATGAAATTATTTTACAATAACCATGAATTTGTAGTTGACGTAGTGAAATAATCTGGCTTGATATTGTCATCGATTAACAATTGTCTTCCGGCTCTTCTGGCTTAATTATGGAAACATGTATTAAAAAATCGTGTTGAATTACTCATATCTACTACATGCATTAAAAAAAATTAACACCACAACCTTCTTTCAATGGATTGTTTTACATGACCGGTCTATGGTTGACCTGGAAAACAACAATAAGCTCCCAAAATAACTTGGTTTATGGCCTTCCACAATTCAAAGTCGAACGAATAGAGCCAAATGAGATCGCATCTTGGATTTGACTTCGATAATAATCTCACCCCATTACTCCTTTACAGATTGAACAAAATATAAATTTAGCACTTTCCCATAATCTTGGTTGCTTTGTAAGTGTGAGGTGGTGATGTAATGTCAATGCAGTTTTAATGGGTTGAGGAGCATACCAATGGGATGACATGGAGGGTATAAAATTAGATTGGTTCAGGTTCAAATGCATTTTGTTTACCCTATTTTGATTTGATGACATGGAGAAAGATCGTGATCTATCGTAATCTCTAGTTGATTGGTATTTTTTTTATTTATCACATATTTCTCATTTTAATTCTTAAACACCATACAAATGGAATTGTAAGAAAAACAAATGTCATGGCTCATATCAAAAATTGGTAAAAATAAAATAAAAATAATCTGAGACCTTGTGGTAGTGTTTTTGTGGCAATGGTGTACCAAAAGACACCTCCTTGTTACACAGTGTTTTGTCACTGATCCCACATTCCCTGATCTCGGACACTGCATGTCCGTGTTAATGACATCTGCTTTGTGTCATGTTGCAAAATATGTGTCAGTGTCTTCCTTGTCATATCAGGAAGAATACCTTAGTTCATTACTCCTAGAGAAGACCCTTTTTCACATTTGTTTTTGGGTCGTCAGGGGTCATCAATTATTCCACCCACGAAGATGGCCAAGATTGAACTAAGCCTAGCGACATCATCACTCTGTCCCTATGTTTCACTTGCGACGAGCTAATTTTGGCGAGTTTGTTTTACAAATTGTCAATGGGCGGTCCTAGGTTTGGTTGTTGGATCATATGAGTTCAGCTCTCTCCTTTAGGATGGTTGTTCCACCTTTTATGCAACCTCCCAAAGGTATACGCTTTTCTCCCATCCCTTATGGAGGCTCCTCCTCCTATAAATACCTCCTTCATGGCTAAGATTTTCTAGTTGAAGTGAAAGTTGAAGTTAGATAGAGTTTGGAAGTAGCTTCTAATGTAACTTAGTGTGGGATAGTTTTGTGTGGATTTGGCTTGATTGTATAAGTGTTCTAGCATCATAATTTTTCCTTTTGGGTAGGAAAGAGAGTTATTTGTCCTCTTGGGAGACAATTCATGAGTGAATGCTTGCGGAGACATGCTGACAGGACCCTTCAAGGAGACCTACAACGTCAAGGCATGGTTGTAAGTTTTACTTCAATTCATATTAATACAAATCAACGGTTTATTTCCTATATCTTATGTCAAATTTCATATTGGTAGCTTGAAGTTCCTTGACCCTTTAAGTAGATCATTTTTGTTGTATTCTATTATGTTTGTTGTTGTTCTCTATATGTTGTTTTAGGTACAAAAGTGATTAGAAGAGAGTTGGAGAAACACATCGAGAACTTCACCAAATGAGGATTTGAAGGTAGGCCTTCATGACATTAACTATCTAAGGGAATTTTCTTTGATATTGTTCTTGTTGTGACTAGACCCACTCTAGGGCTAGAGGGGTTGCCTATGTCAATAGAGGGAAATTACCTGCATCACACTCCTTAGCAGTTGATTGTTCCTTGTAAAGGATCACAGTAAAAATTGGTGTTGTTAGTGGAAAGACTTAAATAAACACAACATTGTAAGTAGTGGAAACAATGCATACATAAACATAAGCTAAACAAATATGTAAATACACAAACAATGCTCAAATGGAGCAAACAAATCAATAAGATAATGGAAAATCTCTCTTTATTGACTATTAGTAGTAGAGGTTGAATACTATAGATGAATCTTAGAAAGTTGAAGAGAATTATTTGAGTTATGGTGCTCAATAATCCTCAGCAAGGGTGTTTCTTTTCCTCAATATCTTTGCAATTTTATCCTCTCTCTCAATGAAGTATGAATACTCTCCAATGGTGGATTCCTCTTCTCTCACTAGGATTATGGATTTCTTAGAAGAAATATGGCTAACATGTTATTACTCTCCCTTTATTTGGCTTCAACAATGCAATGGTGGTTTTCTCATACAACAATTTGGCCAACATAACAATGTCTCATATTTTGGCTCTCCCATGGTTTTTTTATATAGAAATTTTGAATCCATCTTCCCCCTCTTATTTAATGCATGATAATGAAACATGTGTAGGACAAGATGATTCCATTGAGGATTGCATATCTTCAAGGCGACTCGAATTTGGTTGTACTTGACTGAACTCATGTCAGAGAATCAGCCCCAAGTGTGTAGAGTGCTTCCGGATCGTTGAGTCATCCTTTTTTGCAACTGCATGACTTTCGAAGGATATTCCTCGTGTGCACGTTTATTGAAGAACAAATGTGCGGTCTCAATTTTTTTACTTTATAAACTTTGGACTTTATGACAACTTTGATTTTTTAAACTTCTTGATGTATTAACTAGAAAATTTTCACTTGTGAATTCTATTGGACACCTTTTAGTTCCTTCTAGATTATACTAACAGGTGTATGATTTTCTGGTGTTAACAATTACCCCTTGATGTATGAGGTTAGGAGGATTTATATAGATGGAATACATCATGTTTTCTTTTTTGATGGAAAGTCTAATCAATTTTTTGAGAGGGAGGATAATTTGACGTGGAGATGAGTAGAGAAAAACCCTTGACTGAGTATAAATGGTAACCATACTCTGGTGAAAACCCACAAAAAAATGTGTCTATATGAGGTGGGCATGTCCCATGTTCATTATGATGATTAATCATAATTGATTACAATTAGACAAAGATTGGTTTTTTCCAGTCAACATTGTGGTAGTTGACGTGCTGATAGCTGATGATGATAAATGTTGACGCCCTCAAGGGCGCTTACTGGTCAGATAAACTTAACATGGTTCCCCTATGCATAACAGAGTGAAGAACAATTGAGTGGGGTGCTGCAGTATGCATAGGTCTTCGACTTTAGGTACATCCCTCGTATCATGGTGTAAGCATTGTTGGATATAGTGCTTATTGATGTGGGGGTATTTGACTAAATGAAAGAACTGCAAAGGTAACTAAGTACGACAACATCTTGACATGAAATTTTGTGTTGGTGTTGAATTTCAAGGGGACCGATGACATCAATGGGCAATAATGATTCCCATTGTGTCACTCGAGGATATCCATTTGAGGGGGGAGTGTCCAAGGTACTACCCCTATCCTGGAATAAAATTGTTGAAGTTGACAGGAAAGGAGCATTAACTGCCCGACACGCTGATTCAGGTAATCAATATGAGATGTGAATAGACTACAGTAACTAGGGTCAAATAATCATGATAGCGAGAGCTAACGATATAAGAGGATATGGAAAACTGGAATGAGTTCATAGCTTGATGTGAAAATGGCATCGGAAAAAACGTGTTTACTGATGGTGATGGTCCTTGAGTCAGTCAGATTGCCAGGGTGGGTGTAAGTAGGTTCTGACAGGCATAAAAATGGAAAGTGATTGCTAGTGAGGTGTAAGCTATGACCAAGGGTGACTAGACACTACTGCCAAGTAAAATACATGAATATCAAAAAGGTGTGGGTGGGAGTCCTTTTTATAAATAATCTTTGTACACTTGCCAAAAGAATATGAGGGTGGTTTGGATGTACAGCCATGGAGATGGGTGCCCCATAATGATGGTAACCTGTATGGAGGTGTGGAATTATTTTTCCAAGGGTGGGGGCCCAATTGGTTGATCTCTGTGTTGGATTGGAGAGGCAGATGGTCGACAAAGACCAAATTTAGGATGCATAGGTGCATTCATCAAGATTTGTTGTAAAGTACCAGAGAAGGACCAAGAAATGGTGTGCATGTGCAATGAGTGTAGCATAATGAGGTTTTACTTCAAAGCATGTAAGTGGGATGGTTTTTGGGTCAAGGTAAGTGGTCATGTCTCTTGTTAGTGAAGAAGGGCTACAAGTG
>APFE031659149.1:65262-92867 GCA_000404065.3 Pinus taeda
GGTGGTGCGTTGGTTCTATCGACCAACATAGATGTTTATCATATGAAAATTTGAGATGGTGATAAACATGGTCAAGATGATGGACCTTATGGTGAATTTTGAAGAAATGGTGCTAGGATATGCAAAGCTTTAGGAGGAAGCCTATCATGCTAAGTGGAGAATGATACCTGCTATGTTATTTGCTTGTTGGGGTGTTGGTTGAAGTGGATCATGTGCGATGTTCCTGCAATGGACACAACCAATATCCAAAGTGAAATCATTGTTGAATACATATATATAATGAATGTTATAAATTAAAGAACTAGAGGAGTACCTAACATGAGCTTCTGAGTGTGCGACAGGCGAAAAAATGAGTTTTTGCACTTACTAGAATAGAGAGTTCCATGATGAAGATGGTGTGGTACTAATCCTTGCATCTCTTCCAGTTTTGTTAATGGCTATCCCACACTTTTGTAATGGACCCCAAAACATGGAGAAAAGGGTAATAGATGGGGCTAAGGGGCCCAAATATCACCCATTTCCATTGTTGAGATGTAGAGGCCAAAGCAAGTTCCTAAAGATTTTCTTATCGTTGTGGTAAGCCAGAGTACCTGAGATGCACACGACGAGATCCAGGTAAGAGCTTGTACCTTACTCTTCATATTTGGTAGTTTTTAGGGTAGGCAGGTCGTACAGGGGTCCCCTATATGGCCTTTTAGGGTTAATTTCACTTGGTTGTGTGGGCGGCTCGCTTGGGGTCATGCGGTTGCCGCGAAAAGCTTATGCTTTTGCGCAATGACTCCATGAAAAAATCCTACTCATACTTGTGCACCATGCGTCTGAGGGGATAAATGTCACAGTGAAACTCTATGGGGTCCATTGTAGCTTGGCTAGGTTATTGTACGAACCATGCACCTATGTGAGAAAAAGGTGTGTGGTCATAGGCGTGTTAGATGTCGCAAATGAAGGGCTTGAAAGACGTGCGTTTGTGCATCTATTGGGAAAGAAGATGCATGATATTGCATCTGTCAGGCTCATAGGTGCGTAGTTATGAGAAAAGTGTTTCTCATGGTTTTTTTTCTTTTAAAATAGCCTGGGGGTTATAATTTTGACACATGGTATCATGGGTGGCAGGATGATTTGGAGGGAGAGGGATTGGGAGCGACTGCGTACAACTGTGGCTCGCGATCCAACAGGTAGCCAACTTCTGGTGTAGTGGGGGAATCTTAAGTTCCTTCAGAACCCCCTAATGAGGTCGCGGGACAAGTTTTTGCATTTCTTGGTCGGATGTTGGGATGTGGATCGTCAGGTGATTGTCATTCGGTTGAAGGATTTGCATATGTTGATTCATACCGGTATCTACTTTGTTTCTGGTTTGCTTCCTCGTGGGGAGGCACTACCTTATCCACTGCCTGTTGGGCACGTGGATATTCGACATTGGGTTGAGTTAGAGGGTGAAGTCCATAATGGGCCTAACACTTAGGGGGAGGGTTGTATTAGGATTACAATTGTGTTGGACCTAACCGAGCAAGCAACACTGGCTATGATTGTGAGAGTGGTGGTGTCTACATACCCTAATAGAGCATCAGAGCCCCATATAGTGGTATTGCAGTAGCTGCAGGCAGGGCACTTCTTCGATTTGGCATGATTACTACATTGGGGGATGTTGTTGCAACTTAAATAGGTGAAGCGTGGTACACTCTAGAGTTTCTGCTATGGGAGTGTGATTTGTAGCATTTTGTGTGAGCGGGTATTTATGCTTCGTCCAATTTTAGCAGTACCACGGGGCCTTCCAGGGACCCACGTATGTGTCACTAGGGAGGTACAATGCCGAGAGCTGGGGGTGGTGAGGTGTGGACTTTCTAGAACACCATTGTAGAGGATTGGTTAAACTACAATCCTCAGTTGATTCTAGAGTTTCCTTATCACGGAGTGGACTTTCGGGGAGATCTAGATATGGCACTTCCTCAGGGTGATGCCTGGGGACCAGCAAGTATATTTTGATTTCTGCATTTGTATAAATATGTGTACTTTCATGTATCGCTATGATATTTTATTTATGTTGATGTTGACACCATGTTTTTTTACTTGCATATGCGGGGTCGCGAGGGAGACCACTAGCCTATTTGGTACGCCATCATCCGAGGCATATCGGTGTTGCAGGGGATGTCCCTATTCCATAGAGACTAAGGGTGGTGAGGCCATTGGCTGTTCCTCGGGGTGGTCCTAGGAAAACGACGTAGCAATGCCGATTAGAGATTGGTGGGCCCTCTGGAGAGGGTAGTAGTGTTGCAATGGGCGAGGATGCAGAGAAATGGTGTGGGTGCGTTGAGGATGTAGAGGCGCACTTGGCAACTGCTAAGGCAAAGCTACCAAGATGCCTGGGGTTGGGTTGAGACCCTGACTAGAGGGTTTCCTATCTATGGATGGGTTGGCTTAGCGGAGGTCATTGTTGAGATGACGATGGCAGTGGAACGGAACACCGATTAGATTTTCACCGTATAGCCATGGCTATGGCTACGACTGGTCCAACTTTGGCTCCATATGCAGAGATTGGGCCACCAAGGCCCTAGATAAACTTGATGGTTATACTTTTCTATGAGATTATGTATGTACCAGGCAAGCACCCATTATGAGGATACTCCCTTATATTTTGTTGACTTATTTTTCCTGGTTGTGAGCCAGTGATATATTTTTTACTCATATTTTTTATGTATATATGAGATCATTATTTGGTAGCTCTCATGATGTGTTGGATGTATCTTTACTTCTTGTGTATTTTTGCATTCTATTTGAAATGTATCTCATGTTGATGTTTTATGTATCTTGATGGTTATATATATGTGATGCATGCCAGTCTACGATTTGATTAGTGATGTGACCAACTGTATGATTTTGATCCCTCGGTATATGTTTAAATGTGAGATGATCAAAATATCTAGCTAACCTTTGTGGATGCAGATATTTTCGAAAAAGGCATGAATCATGAATGTGAAAGGCCCTGTTTAACTATGATACAACTAGCTGAGGCCCTAGGTGGTTGGAATCGGCCAAGAGGCCTATGATGGTGTCGCAGTCTTCTTGAATGTTGGTGGCTGATTTGATACAAAGTCCGTTAAACAGATGAGGTGTTTGTTTAGGAGAGTATATGGCCCAAGATACATCAGTGAGGTTTTGTGACCATTGAGATGCATTATCAGGGAAATCATGATGATAAGCTGGCAGAAGATCCATCTATTCACACATTATGAGAGAATGATTCTAGAGTAAATCCATGATGAGGTGATTATCATCAAAAAATAAGTCATGGTGCATACATGTCTACTCTATCATTTTATGGATGGAATTTTTTGAGTTAGAGACCATTGATGGGATTATTTAAAAAAATTCCATCGGGCTCTGACAATATGTATGCCCCCTCTAGGAGGCAATGTTTGATTATGTATGGGCCCTTCCAAAGGGTTTCAAACTTTCCAGGTCCTACTACTTCTTGGGTGACATCGTAGCAGAGGACTAACTCCCCTTCGGTAAATGTCAGAGGGTGATGTTGCTATCAAATGATGCTTTAACCATCTTTTTGTGGGCTTCATTATTATGAAGGGATTTCTGTCATATTGAAAATGTGTGTGATATATGGGTTGTCGTAGTGCTATGAGAGGTTTTGGTATAGTTTCCATAAAATGGTTCAGAACTAATAAAGTAGATTGTATGGGAAGCAATACTGCTCATAGTATGGTATGTTGATACCTCATTGACATCAAGAGATGGAATACCATGTGGGGTTATCCATCTCTAGGTCATGGTGTTGATGTGACATGGCTTCCTTGCGTGGGTTGGATTTAGCATTGCTCTTTCTACACGAATTGTGGAAGATACTAAAAATTCCTTATGTGTTGGAATCAAGAGTAGATGCGACAATAAAAACGTGTGTTTTTTTCTTAGTTAGAGGGATTCTTGTGAGGGATTTGGCCCACTAAGCAAAATATTTCATTGAGCTTACTCAATTCACGACATTCATTGATTAGATGGTTGGATTTATCACATAAGGTGCATGTGATGGATGATTTTCTTTGCCAAGAGTTTTTGAATCATTTTTAGCCTGATCTGGATTGATGATGGTGATGAGAGATGTATTGATGGGGGCTTGTTTTGTTGTTGGTTGCCATTTCTCCTCAAATACACATAAGAAATCCATGGGTCCTTCTTCCCCAGGTGGGGGAATGGGCTCTGTGGATTCCATATCTAAGTCTAGAAGATAAGAGTTTGTGTTCATGAATTGACATGCAAAACACAATTCTTTCATCCAACTTAACTGGCATGCTAGGGTATAGACCAATGAGAGCAGAAGGGTGTTGTCAATTTCTCTAAGTGTAATGTCAGAAGGCTTAAGTTTGGGGGATGTTAGTTTCTACCAAATGGATTTGGACATGATACAAGTGGAAGCCCCTTTGTCAACGATGAATGTTGATTTTTCAGACTAAGACTAGGATATGGAAAGCAATGACTGATGGTAGCTGTGGAGTGTCTTTATCCAAGTCGAAGACCACTAGGCAATAATTAGATGGGTTGATTGTGCCTAGAGCGGAAAGTAAGGCTTTTCGTTGGGTTGGGCATGTTTGTAGGACTTCTAATGATGACATAGCTGACAATGATTGTGCTAAGTCGTCAAATATGTTGTAGTGATGAGAAGATTTTGTGTTGTGTCCTGCATGCTGAAAAGGTCCTTTGACCATTTTAGGCAGAGATTCTATAGATTTTCAAGGGATGGTCAACGGCCCTATAGGTATTTTTTTAGTGGAGGTGGATGGATTGGGCTTTGGGGGAGCTTCATAAATTTGATTCCATGTTTGCAAGAGGATATCTTCTCCTGTCATGAAAATATCATGGTTAGGATTATTATGGGGGTTCCCTCCAGATGGAATAGGGTGGGGAGTTTTTTGATGAATGTTGATGGGGTAAGGGGTATTGCATTACTATAATTTGTTGACCTCTTTTCGCCCTACTATTTTGTATCCTTTTAGAGTCAAGAAGTTGAGGACAATGGTGGGTATAATGATCGTATTCCCCACAGATAGCACATGCATGATTAGTCCGTAGATGTGTGTTATTGCCTTGTTTCTGTGGGTTATTGTTGGTCATTCTTTGGTTTTTATTCCATTTGGAGTTGCCCCTTCCTAGTGCTAGTGGGGGTTGCTGTTGGTTATTTCCCCCCTTCTTAGGTTATCCCATTGGCTTACTCTTTGGTTTTTTCTTAGCATCATTTAAAGGATTAGTTGAACTTGATTTTTCCTTTGATTGATGTTGTGAAGTGAGAGAAGGTTGCACTAGATTCACCCTTGCACTGTTTTGCGTTGGTGGGTTAATTTTTTGTTGTGTTGCGAAAGGATAATATTGGTTTCCTTGTCCTTGGTTAATGTATGGAGTCTGGGAAGAGGACATCTTGTCCATATTTCGAGAGGAGTATTGGTTTCCCTGTGGGGGAGGATATGAGCCTCCTTGAGAGGCCTAATATTGGTTAACCCTTCTGACTCTATTCTACATAGGTGGGGGTTGACAGGGGTACTATCCTGTATTTTTCAATGGCAGTGCATTGTGCATGGCATTGAATGCTTGGCCATTGAATGAACATCCAGGGTACTGGTAACTGGTTTTTAGTGAGTTTATCGTAATGGGCCCAATTAATCCATCATCATCATTGGATGTGCCTGGGGTCTCTTTATAAGTTTGCAAGCACAGGGCATTTGGAATCACATGATAGATATATCTAGACTAGGTGTAAATCAGTTCCAACTGCCAAGATTTACTAATGGCTTCTTGATCATTCTGCGGGAATGATTTTGTTGTAGCTTTGGAGATTTGATATGTAAGGGAACTCAAGAATAAGTCCAAGAGGACCTTATCTTCAAACTTGGTTTTACACAGGCTACGACGTTTCTGCCATTCATGGATATGATCTGAGATGTGGGTACCGAGTGTTTGTTTAAAGTGAAGGAGGAGTTCCAAACCCGAATCATGGTGGATTAAGAGATGGAAGATGATGAGGAAAGATGTAGCTAAAGAGATAAAGTTTTTGTGTGACATAGAAGGTTGGTCAACATACCATTTAGCTACGGGTCTAGTTAGGGTGTGTTGAAATAGTCATAATCTAATACTATTGTCAGTGATACTATTAGACGAACACCATAGGTGAAAATTTATGATGTGGTTTGTTGGGTATTTGCCCTATTTTCCTTCAAACTTTGGAATATCTGAAGGGAGCTTGGTGGGCATAGCCAGCCAATCTTGGCCATGGGAAATCGATTCATTGGTTAGCTTGCTTAAATCTAGTATGTTTAGCGAAGCTAAGAATGGGATTTGTGCATTACCTATCATTGTAAAACAATTTTGGACAACTATATGCAAAGGGGTCCTTTGTGGGGAAGTCTCAATAAAACCACCTTGATGGGTGTCTCGAGGACTGTCTGGGGGAATGGTGTGTGCACTCTCAAAGGGGTTAGCACATGGGGATCCTTTAGGTGTGGTGAAGGGTGTACTTTGTTGGGGAGGGATTTTGAGAAAAGATATACCAATAAAGAAATATCCAATAATGGTGGTTATGTGACGTTCTCTCTGCCTAAATGGCGGGAGTCCTGGCACACTTCCTGGTAATGGGGGGAAGTTTAAAAAACGTCTAGATTAACGATGAGTCATGGGGTCCCCTATGGTATCGAGTAGAGTGTGTGCTACTTTGGGTATGGTGAGGGAAAGAGATAAGTACCAATGTAATATGATCACATGCATAAAACAAAGAAAAAATATGAATGGTTTATTTTCCTTTAATAATTAAACTATGTGATCAAGCAAACAAGAAAAAGGTTTTTGTTTGTTGTGTATGATAAGAAATCCTATGTAGACTTAATCCTCCTTTCCACTCTCAAAGTAACTAGTCCTTTCAAAGATATCTTATGATGCGTCCTGGGGCAATGTCCTGAAAGAACTGGTGACACCTTCCAACAACCGAAGAATCAACCAAGGTAATGGTAGTGAGGCTCAGGCATTGTCTGCACTGTCACCTATAGGGAAAGGATGCCCTAGATTTTGGCCACTAAAGTACCTTCATCCCACGTGAGCATTCGAGTCTTTGTCTTCTTTGTAGTTAGTAACCAGTACCAAGCACTAGATGGGTTAGGTAGCCCCAAAGAGTACCACATGCACTAGACCTATGCCAAACCCCCTCTGAATCGGGTCTCTGCCATGCTCAGGTATTATTTTTCGTGGGATGATTGAAGGATTTTAAGCTCCTTAAAAAGTCAACAACTATGTTTCAAAGGTGTAACATGACCATGAAAGCTTGTGGGATGCCTACTCCTAATGGTCCTAACCTGAACTATATTTTTTTTGGTGGCCCCTATGGGGAAGCTTAGTTGGTTCAAGTTATGGTTGTTTTTAAGGAGTCTTAATTCACTTATGGAGTGATTTTTTAAGCAAAAATAGACTAAGTACCCAAAGCTCCGAAAATTGTATTCTCTTGAGTACAAAGCATATGGAATATTAGTGTGTGATGCAAGTGAACATACAAACTGTGATAAGATGCGGATGTGCAGTGATCCTTTACAATGTCCTTTTAATTACACTTAGTGTTGATTGTTCCTTGCATGGAAAAAATAAATATATTGTGGAATATGGGCCACTTACTCTTTTCCTATTAAACTATGTGGAGTTTAACAAGAAAGATGGAAATTCAAATTATTTCGAGAAAGTTTTCATGTACAATCCTAGGTTCATCTAAGAGACGCAAGGGAAGCAACGATTACTTACTTTCTCTGATAACATTTTCTCCTAGTCCCAAAAAAATGATGAATGAAATTCTTTGGCTAGTAGAAATATTTGTGGATGATGGGCCACTTACTTATTTACTAATTAAGCTATGTGATTTGCAGAAAATTTAAGAAAATTAGTTTGAAAAACATATGTGGAATTTTGCCACTTAATTTTCTCCCTAATTAAGCTATGTGTGCATTTGCAAAAGAAAAAGAAAAATAATCTAATTGCTTCACCAATTGAGGTTAGTAAAGAAACCAAGGATATTAAACAAAAAATACAGAATGCAAAGGTGAATTCAATTCACTAAACGCTACCAATTATCTGAGAAAAGAGACAAATGCAAGGCTCATTTTTGCTTTCTATTAACCACGCCTGTTTAGTGCACATAGATGTGCGCACGTCTGTCAGAAAAATGGACACGCGAGTGAGAAAGAAAAGGAAATTTTTCACTTTTGCGATCTCAGAATATGTCCTTGTGGTCTGTAAAAATTCCAGAGAGGTTTTGAGTGCCTTGTAGGATGGTTATGTAAAGAGGAGGTCCTACAAAAACAATCTTTAGATTAATGAAAAGACAACAATATGGTCGCCATTCCTGTGGTAGTGTTTTTGTGGCAACGGTGTAACAAAATACACCTCCTTAGCAGTTGATTGTTCCCTGCAAAGGATCATAGTCAGAATTGGTGTTGTTAGTGGATAGATTTAAATAAGCACACCATTATAAGCAGTGGAAACAATACATACATAAACATAAACTAAAAAAAGAGGTAAATACACAAACAATGCTCAAATGGAGCAAAAAAATCAAAAATATAATGGAAAAATCTCCCTTTATTGATTATTGGTAGTAGAGGTTTAATACAATAGATGAATCTTAGACACTTGAAGAGAATTCCTTGAGCTATGGTGCTCAAAAATCCTCAGAAAGGAGGTTTCTTTTCCTCAATCTTTTTGCAAGTTTATCCTCTCTCTCAAATAATTATGAAGACTCTCCAATGGTGGATTCCTCTTCTCTCACTAAGATGATGGACTACTTGGAAGCAATATGACCAACATTCTTGTGCTCTTCCCTTATTTGGTTTCAAAAATGCAATGGTGTTTTTATCAGAAAACAATTTGGTCAGCATAACAATGTCTCATATTTTGGCTCTCCCATGGCATGTTGATATAGAAATTTTGAATCCATCTTCCCCCTCTTGGTTCATTCGTGATAATGACAAATGAGTAGGACAATATGATTCCATTGAGGGTTGCATATCTTTAAGGCGACTTGAATTCGATTGTACTAGACTTAGTTCATGTCATATAATCGGCCCCAAGTGTGTAGAGTGGTCCTTGATCGTTGAGTCATCCTTTTCTGCAACCGTGCAGCTTTCGAAGGATATTTCATGTGTGTGTGTTTATCGAATTAATGGACGTGCGATGTCAATTGTTTTTTCTTTATAAACTTTGGACCTTAGGAGAATTTTGATTTTGTAAACTTCATGATGTATTTAGCTAGAAAATGTTCACTTGTGCATTATGCTGGAGATCTTATGGTGCCTTCTGGATTGTAATAATAGGTGTACGATTTTTTGGTGTTAACTGACCTCATGATCTTACATGATTTATATATGACATCATCATTTGATACAAAATAAATTCAAATTCACAATGGTAATATAAGCATAACTCATGTGATACGTATCATAAGGATGAGAAGGGTCGTGAGCCCAGGAATGTTAGGTAAGGCTTTGAGTGTGTATGGGATTATGAAGAAAACCTTAATTGAACACAAAGCAAATACCTAATCATCTTGAAAATGTTTGAATCACACAATTACAAATACCATTGACATCTCGTTACACATGGTCGTAGTTTACATCGTGGAATTCCCCCTATGATATACTAGAATTTGCACCAAAAGAGTGCAAAAACATGTCAATATAAGTGTAGATGAATATGGTGTGTTTTTCACTTTTTAATTGGGTTAAGTGTGTTTTTCACTTTTTTGACTGGGTTAAGTGTGTTTTTCACTTTTTGACTGGGTTATAGTTTATATCACGTGCTTGACGTTTTATCTACTCATTAAATCTGAATTTTCCCTTTATGGTTAAGATAAATAACTAAGTAAATAGTATCGGTTAATATGGGTTGGTGGGATAATATTAATATACAGTTTTTTCATTGAAGTGTATCAACTCATTAAATCTGAATTTTCCCTTTATGGTTAAGATAAATAACTAAGTAAATAGTATTGGTTAATATGGGTTGGTGGGATAATATTAATATACATTTTTTTCATTGAAGTGCATCAGAACAGGGATGGAAGAGCTCATTAAAATATATGAAATAAATTTGAAGAAAAAAATTAAAATTACCTAAAAGATCCATAAAAATATCATAAATAAATTTTAAAACCAACAAAATATGATCATTCTACAACAACTTTAAGGTTATGTATTTTCAGACATTACTTAATACAATTTGAATCAATTTTGATGGAAGAGAACTTTCTGAATTCATATTGCATAACAACATTTTGGGAATATGAATTCATTTTTTCCGTACCTTCACTTTTGGCATACTATATTTGCACACTAAGTATCCAAGCACACTCTCTATGGAAATTTTACTATTTTATAATGACTTCTACATGTTTTAACATTGGTTTGCAGGATTCTATAACATCTCTTTGATCTTTATTACAACCTATGTGGGATACATCACATAGATTTATGTAGTACCAAAAGACCAATGGAAACCATTGCCTTCTAAGGGGAATTAACTGAATCTCTGGACTCAAGTTTACATACACAGAAACATGCTAGTGGAGCTCACTATGTTGGGTGTGGAGCCTGATTATCTTCTTTATTCAGAGGTATCATCGCATTGGACCCTAGTTCGTAATGTGGCAACAACACCACCCGTAATATTTGCACTACAAAGGGGGTCCGGGGGCGCAGAAGTGATCTTTAGGAGCCCCCCCCCACCCCGGCAGGGGATCGGGGTAGTGCCCCCTAAGCTAAAAGTAGATGTAAAATTTCCTTGTAAAATGTTGTAATTTCATATTCAATCTAGGTCGTTCATTAGGCGGAGATCTAATGGTAGAAGTTATGTTTAATTTAGGGTTTTTTTCCCCTAGAAGGAAACCCCTCGCTATATATGAGGGAATTGTATTGCGTCATGTATATTTGTATTTTGAGTGAGAAAGAGAGAGGATATTGTGTGAGAGCGAAGAGGGAATTATAGTGGATCTATTGTAGGTTGTATCTCTTTAGTTTGCTAGATAATGTAAAAGGAAGGATTGGTTGTTTCTCCGTGGACGTAGCCCAAATTGGGTGAACCACGTATATCTGTGTCTCTCTTGTTTTATGTGTTTTTTGTGTTTATATTTATGCAATATATTTTATGTGTTCCATTGCTCTGTAATATCTAATTTTATAACACACTGTCCATGTGTCAACAACTCCATACGAGCAGACATCAACCTAATGAATTCTTGTATAGTAAACCTTTATAACATTAATAGGAGAAGAAAATAGAATAGGGGAGCTCTCAGCTAGCCAAACAGGGAGATCAAGTTGGTCAATGTAGATCAGTAACAACATAGCCCTGAAAAGAAGGCAACGCAAAACCATATTACAACCTGCAAGTAATACACCCTCTAGCTATTTCAAACAAGTTTACTATATTGAATATTTGTAGGGGAACCTCTGTTGCTACCATAACCCCCATCACTCTTTTCTAGATCCAAATATGCTAACTTCAGTCTCTGGGTATTGCACTTTTTTTTCAGTAAGAAATAAGCATTTTTTAACCACAACATTAATACCATTCTAGAGTTTAATTCCTTGAGATCGTTTCTCTGGTTAAAGGTTGTGTTCCTTAAAATTCAACGTTCATTTTGTTCTATGTCACATTTTCGAGTTTATCTTCTCTGAAAATATTCTCCTTTTTATCATTTATATTTATGTTTCTTAAAAAAATATTATATTTTGCATTATTTCCATTCTTCGTGCTCTTTCTCCCACATTTTGTGTTCTCGGTAGTTTTTAGGGTTACATATGTGCAAGACTAGAAAAAGGTTCCTCCATAACAGTTCAAATCTAGTGTTTGGATTGTTGTCATTAAATCACTAAGCATTCAAATCATCCATGCCAACTAGAGATTGTTTATTTTAGCAAAACAATTATGCTAAAATGATTTTACCTAATGAAAAAGTACTAACTGATTACTGTTTTCTTCATGGAAGTTGAACATTGTATTTTGAAAAGAAAATAAAATGGTTTTTTAACTTCGAGACAACTTCTGAGAATATTATTTCAAAATGATTTCATATAAGGAAAATCTATTTCCCTGCTAGTTTCATAACTTTTACCAAAATACTAGGTCAACCTGAATCAAACGATTCAACTTTTGGCCTTGGAAAAACACATTTGATCTTTTGGTTCAAGGTCATCTCAGTCCTACAATATTCAAAAATCCCTTGAAATAGGTCCAATGTCATATACAATCATTAACTCCTAAACATTATTCTGCACATTAAATATATGGGTGAAATTTTATCCCTAACCTCAGGAGATAGACCTCCACTACACTACGTACAATTTTTTATTGAGTAAACAAAATGATTTTCTATGCATTAAATATTTTGTAGTTTTTACTCCAGAACAAACTCTATAACAACTTTTCAAGTTTACAACAATGGATATAACATCCCCCAAGAAATATAAATTCCTTGAGAACCTTCCATAATTGTTATATCTATAATTAGAAGTCTAAAAAGGCTACTAAGACTTATCCACCTGAAATGAATTTATCTCTAAACATAACAGAGAAAAAACACATAAGGAGATATCTTCTTGCAAAAGACCCCAGTTAATAGTAGCAGAAAAAGTGAGGCAAATAAACATTGATCCCTCCTTTCCCACTTCTATCAATTTGATCTTGGAACCCTCCACGATGATCCTTTTCGTGGTTACATCTTGTTGACATTGTTGGACTCGCCAACATGTCAAGGGGATCTCCCTGGTAAGAAGTCCCAATTAGACCTCAGACGATTTGGTGTAGGAGTCCCAGTAGTGGGTCATAAGGTAATGCCTTGACCACGATGTCACACAGAGGCAAGTAAGATAACTCTGTCGGTAGCAAGGGTGTGACTGATGTAGTAAGTCAAGGAAGGTGTATGAGAGGTTCTAACACTTCGAAGGGAGAAGAAGGTGAAGGTGAGTTCCAGGTTGAAAGGGATCAGTCCCAACTTGGCTAGGAACACACAACACAAAATGACATGCACAACTTATAGCGGAGTAGTCCACTCGAATGCGGAAGCCATATCATACAAGGTAAGATAACACGTACGACACTCATGGATCAGTCTGAGACGAGTGCGATGGTTGTTACAGCAAGGTTCATGTGAAAGCTCTATCTGATGTTCGGTAGAGCAGTCAACATAGACGTTGACAACATTAAAAACATATGCATCACATTAACAACAAGATTCATATAATTGCATACAAATCAGTTCATACACAAGTATGTAAATTAAACAACATATATCATTAAGTTAATCGAAGCAGTCCAACTACAATAACAACATATGCATGAAAATGTGTTGGCTCTTATTATATAAAGAAGTGTAAATCACCATCATACAATACACCATGTAAACCTGCTAGCCTCAACAGTGGAATGTTATAGCCACATCCACCTACTCCTCCAAAGAGATGAACTAGCTCCGTGCAGTGGAGAAGCCAAGGCGCGTTACAATATTGTCCAAGATTTATCCAAGATAGTCTTATCAGAAGCTTGGCTGGCCAAAATCCTCTACAATGAGTTATGAGGGACTATTTATAGCAAAGGCTGGGGTGACCCTTGACATTCCCCTTTGTAATAGTTCAACTACCCTCATGACTCTTCACCTACTCTATGATTGTTATATCCAACTATTGACACTTGACTTACACTTGACATGACTCAACGTTACAATGCACATGTACTCATGTGAGACAACATGGCTTGAGCAAGACAAGCAAGACATCACTGACACTCTGTCTAGTGTGCGAGACCAACTCTTTGACATGCTTGTGATGGTGAAGGTGGTGAGCTGATGCCAAGCTTGGTCATCCGTGATGGTGTGCATGCACCTCATGGTGACATCTTGTTGAAGCGAACTCTTGCCTCCGTTGCAACCGGTGCATTCGTTTGGCTCCTTCATCCAACTCGTCTGCTAACATGCACATGGTCTTATTGGCTGCGGTTGAACATGAAACACATTGATGCATAGTGTGCTTACTAATCTTCAAGTGTGTGTTGGTGGTCATGTGCATCAACTTGCCGAAGTACATGTTCTACTCCAGTTGGATTTGCTCCTTTTCTTCGCCTTGGTGAGTGTGTTGAATGGGTTGGATTGCATGTGTGTGCTCAATGACATGCATGACGTTGAATCCCTTGCATGTGATCAACAAAAATACTCACCGTTTCTTCTCCATGTCAGCTGCTGGGATGGATCTTTAACTTGTACGGGCGCAGTTTCATCCGTGACTACAAGTTGCGCTCATTGTTGTTCCTGTTCCTGCTGCAACTCATTCGCTTGTCTATGCAACTTGATTTTCTTCCTGAGTTGCTGCTTTAGCACATGCAACTCCTTCTTTGTTCCATTCTCTATCTTTGCACTATCTTCATGTTACGTCGTCACAACATAGTCGGAGTCTCCAAAGTTGTTTTCATCATCAATGGATCTGCTTGAGCTTGCAACCTTGTTCCACCTCCATGTTGTCAACAACCCTCCTCTTGCATTCATTGCATTTGGTATGTTGTCTTCAGCGATTTTTCATGATGCTACTCATTGCGATTTTGTTGTTGTCATATATTGATTTCCTTGTCTATGAACAACTTGATGTCTTCCTAGGTAGGCAAGTCCATAGACACTTGAGCGAATGCATCCCCAAGTGTGCTCTGAACAGTGTCTTCACCTTTGCTCTCCTAGAATCTATTGTACTTGTACTGCTGAGAGGCATATGAACACCTGCGATACCTAGAGACATGGCAACACTCATGGAAAGAAATCTGTCAGTCGAAAACCAAAATGAACATGAGAACTGACTTGCAACATACCTGGGTGAATGATCATGAAGGATGCGCAATTTCAGCTGGGAGGTCAGGAGACCGACTGCCAGGACTGCACAAGGCATAGTCTGCGTTGTTGGGAGACTGACTGATTGCTGGAACTATGCAATGCACAGTCCAGTCTTGTTGTTGATTGCTGGGATTGTGCAATGTGCAATTCTAGATGGGAAGGACTGTTGTCCCAAGGACAAATTTGCGTAATTCCTTGGATCAAGCAGCCATTGTCCGCTAGAAATGCACAAAACAGTCCTGGAGGCCAGTGCTAGGTAGGAATGTGCATTTCTGGAGAGGAAGGTGAGCCTTTCTTCCCCAGATTGCGCAATGCATCCTTGGTAGAGCCAGAGTTCGGACCAAGGTTGGCTCAACTCGCCGACGGGAAACTAAAAGCAAATAAGATAGTGAATGCATGGTGACACTAAATGATAGTAGAAGTGATCAAGAGTGCATGCAAAACATGAATGAAAGATTCAGAAAACAAATCAACATGCATGTGGGTGAGGCAATTCGTCGGTTGGGCGAACGTCCGTGCAAAACAGTTTCATGCATGCGATAGCAGCGAGATAGAAATGAAAACTGAAATAGAGCTAGGACAAGCTAGAATACATGTAAACAACAACAAGCATTCAAATAAATCAAGAAAATAGTACTCACACAAGAGAAAACACAAAAAGCGATAGAAATGCAGCACAAGGCATGGGAAGCGGGCTTACCCCAAAATCGTTGAGCTAAATGTGCCCATTGCTCCTAGATGTGATGTCAGATGTCAAAGATGCAAGGTTGATGTGAGGAATGAACTCTGCAACGTCTGATTGATGAGTTTTTATAACATCAAGGTTGTGACGTGCATGCCACAAATCTAGGGGAAGCAACACTTGGTGGGAGGTTTCTGAATGGCTCCTTGCATGTAACCTCCAACTGCTAAACATAGATCCATAAGACAAGGGATGCCTTTGCATGTTGCCTTAGGAGAAGCAGCCTATGCATGAAAGTCTACTTTGCTCGGCCCCAGAGGGAACCGGTCAACTCAGTTGCACATGAAAGAGGTTGTTTGACTGCTTGAAGAAAATGCACATTTCTGTTTGGGAGTTGGGCTGGCTTCCCAGGAGATTTGCGCAATTTCTGGGTAGAGCAACTGACTGCTACCCAGATTTGTGCAAATTCTGCGCTAAGCAGCCTTGCTAGGGAAATTTGAGCAAATCCTGTTGTGATTGTTGGCAGGAAGGATTGCAAAATCCTACAGCCCCACAGGCTGCCAGAGAGGATTGGGCAATTTCTTGAGGGAAGGTTGGTTTCCCTCCATAAATGTGAAATTTTCAAGGGGAAGTTGCTCAGCCTACAACTGGACCAAGTCCGAGTGAACAGCCTGTGAGGGGAATCAATCAAGTTGTGATCGACAGGCTGCCTTTGTGCAAGAAATACACTGAATCTTGTGAACTTGACGAAGCAAGGCAAGATGCTGTGAAGATTGGAAGGGAGGCTCCGAACGAGGCTAAGGCAAAATTTTGGAGGGTGGTTGTAGCCGGTACAACACATCTCAATATTACGTTTCATAAAATTTAGAGTACTCTAATGACACCACCATTACTACTACAAAGATGTCAAAATTGTCGTTTCCATTTTTTTTCATTTTTAAGTTTAATAATTTCCATCTATCATTGATCAATCTTGCTTCATTTATACCATATTTGATGAGAAATGTTTTCTCTCTAATGGAGTCTAGTTTGTGTAAAAAATAAAACAATGAAAAAAATGATTAAAATTTTCCTTAAAGCAAGATCTTGGATTTCCTTTGTTCAACCTCAAAATTCCAAAGTAATTAAAGGTATATTTTACGTGATATATGATTAAAATTTAGAAGAAATTGAATCTTCAAAAACTAATCAATTGTAACTGCAGTTCATCTTAATATGCATAAAGAGTTATTTGGATGTCTTGCAAAACTTGTTTCCATTATTTGTTCATTAGTTCCTTATATGATAATATTCCAGTATTGTGTTAACAATGAACACTCTTATCTCATGAGATATCTAGAAACAACTAGGGGCACCACCATAGATTTTTATATGTGAATGACCTAAAATTAAGGAACAATTGGACCAAGGGGAGAGAAACACAAAAAAGGGAACCAATGGCCAAGAATTTGAAGTTCACTTTTCCTTTACCCCCATTACTGGTGATTCCCTTACCAACATAGGTTACATTATGCATCTAGATTTGGATATTTACATGGAATAGGGTGAAGAGAAGTTAGTACAAGAAGAGTTGATAAGTATAAAAAATAATGATTAGAATGACTACTATAAGCTTGTGTAAATCTTGTCATACATAGCAAAGTATTTCACCCTGACATTAAGTATGGAAGCACTAATATTTTCAATGCATAATACAGTAGATACCCACATGCACCAAAAACAATGAAGACTCCAAATATTTTAAAGGTTTTAACTTTCTCTCAACCAACACTTGGGATAATATTCTATGGAACAATGCAAAGACATAATAACTCTATGAAACGGTATTGGAAAAGATCGAGTACCATGATAGTATAATAGTCCAATTAAAGAGAAAATAGGAAGAACCAACTTAACAGGCGTAAATCCAGTCAACCAAAATCCTATTGAAACAAAACTAATGTAAGAATCTAATGGAAGAAGTCAAGATGGACAGTTGTTTGTCCTTAAAAAAGCCTTAATTCAAATTGCATTAATCCTAATATATGAGGATCTAACTGTTATCGGCCCAATTCTAGATACCTTTATTAAAAGAGTTGCATCTAACAATCATTGGATTTCCCACTACTATACATCTATAGTGGATGACACAAACTTGGTGCAAATTGCATAATTGGATATCTTTACCTTTAAGAAATATTTAATGATGGCTTTATGTTTCCAAACCAATGTTTCCTTACTAAAATATTTAATTTCAATTTACCTTTAAACTATAGTGCCAAAACTTATCTAACTTAAAATACAACATAAAATTTAATAGAGTGGTTGATTCAATCTATTAAAATTTAAAACAAACAAGTGAAAAACAACCTATAACTAAACATATGCTCACCATTTACATGAAAACAGAGAAAAATTAATTACACCATGACTAACCAATCCAAGCTAGTCTAAGAAAAAAAATTCATGTATTATGAAGCAAAGTCATCAGTGTATGTAACTCATTTCATCTAGAATGAATTCAAAGAGAACTCAAGCATGGCCTTCTCATTCTTACTATTTAGCACTTTATTTGGTGAAAAAAAGTTATTTAACCTTATTTCTAGTTATACTTTAAAAGCATTGCAAAAAAACTATAAATGAATGTGGAGAAATAGTCAATGTGACAAAATCAGTCACCACTACCTCCAAGCATAGTGTTCTACTTTAGATAGAATAAAGTATGGACTCAAATAACAACAAAAGTGCAAGAAATTTTCAAGTAGCCAATGATATGACATTTCTTAGCCTAATCGATGATGGATTAAACAACACCAACACCAAAAGTCTTTCCCCCTCCCTAATGACAAATATCATACCCTTCTCACATTCTAATACATTTATAAATTCAATAACCATCTTCACAAGGTCCCAAAGCATTACCATCTTTGACTCCTCATACTTGTCATTTAGTATGGCAGTCTCGTTGCTAGTGACATTAGTATTTCTCATGTAAAATTGGGGCCTATACCCAAGGAAAAATGGAGAATTCCTCCCCCCTCTTCTTTCTTGAGCACATACACAATTATTGAAAACTTTGAATGAGGAGTTATACAACTAGGCTTTGCCAAAAGCATTCCCCTCTCTATATCGACCTTTTGAATACCTATGAGAAGCATACCCACATTGTCCCGTGTGACTGACTCATCCAACATCTTTTGGAACATCTCAAGCCCAGTCATAGTAGTCACCCTCATTTCCCTCAATCCAACAATCTCCATAGGCTCTCCAACCTTAATAGGCCCTCTCTAGACTTGTCCAGTTGCAACAATACTATGACCAATGATAGAAAAACATCCTCTATAACCATTAGGAAAGGAAGCTCAAGAATTGGAATATATTCATCCACTATAGCCATGAGTTAAAACATGTTATCCACCCACCTATTCTCATCTTGCTTGATGGCTTCATGTTTCCAAACCAATGTTTCATCACTAAAATATTTAACTTCAATTTACCTTTAAACTATATTGCCCAAACTTGTCTAGCTGAAAATACAACATAGAATTGAATAGAGTGGCTAATTCAATCTATTAAAATTTAAAACAAACAAGTGAAAAGAAACCTATAACAAAACATATGCTCACCATTTAAATGAAAACAGAGAAACATCAATCACGTGATGACTAAACAATCCAAGCTAGTCTAGGAAAACAAATCTGTGTATTATGAAGCATAGTCATCAGTATATGTAAATCATTGCATCCAGAATGAATTCGAAGAGAACTTTGGCATGGTCTTCTCATTCTTACGATTTAGCACTTTATTTGGTGAAAAAAAAAGCATTTAACATTACTCTCCATTTCCGCTTTAAAAGAATTACAAAAAAACTATATATGAATGTGGAGAAACAGTCAATGTGACAAAATCGGTCACCACTACCTCCAGGCATAATGTTGTACTTCAGACAAAAGAAAATATGGACTCAAATAACAACAAAAGTGCAAGAAATTTTCAAGTAGCCAATGATCTAACATTTCTTTGCCTACTCGATGATGGATTGACTAACACCAGCATCAACGGTCTTGCCTAATGAAAAATTTCATATCTTGATCACATGCCACCACACTTATCATTTCAACAACCATCTTCACACGGTCCCCAAGCATTACCATCTTTGACTCCTCAGCCTTGTCATTCATTATGGCAATCACCTTACCAGTGACATTAGTAGTCCTCATATAAAATTAGGGCATGTTCATCTAGGTGGATATTTGTGGCCACCCTCCTATTCCGCTTGGACCCCGAATATTGTCTCTTTCAGTTTTTCAGATTCCTTAATTGTAGCACAATATACTATTTTTAGTAGTTTTTCGGGTCCTAAACTTACAGAGCCGTTTCGAGGCCCTAAATGACGATTTTAGGGAAAATGGAGAGAGTGGAAAAGTCCCAAATATAGATATCTTCGAACGAGGTATTATGATAGATAAATGCAAATTGTATGCCAAAGTTACGACCCCGGGAAATTGATGTACCAATTTACCCAAACGGGGCCCACATTTTTCTCACTTCATCTCCTAGGGTTAGGTTTCTTGATGCTTAGGGTTTTCCATTGTTTCTCAATAATAACTAGGCCTTGAAGCCTCATTGTAACACAATTCAGAGGTGGGTAGCCATCACATCTCTTCTCAGAGATAAGCTATCATCACACAAGATAGCTTATTTCCATTATGTTTGTAAGAATAGTTCAATGTTTTTCTATTAATGAAATGAAGTGTTTTTCCACTGCATCTCTGTATTTATGATTATATCCGTAATTTGTTGTGTTTCTTTTTAAGTTCGGATTAGTGGTATTAGAGAAAACTGCTCTTTCTCTATTTTTCCTTGCATGTCCCCAATAAGGTCAACGTATAAGGAGTTATGGCTCAATTTGGTTGAACCGTTGCAAGATCAGCCTCACAAACCCTGACGACCTCCCATGGTGGATGAAAAGAAAGATGAGGGGGCAGGAGATCCATTCAAAATTTTACTCGAGGAATCTCTCGAGTGATAGAGGAACATGATGATGGATAAAGTTTCTTGGATCCTTCGATAGCTACCCACAGGCGACACACCTTCATCCAATAGCCACTCTAGAGGCACCACTCCTTTTAAGGTACAAGTTAACTTCGATATTCCCATATTTGAGGTCCAGGTAGATGAAGACATCTTAGATAAATGGTTAAATCCGCTGGAAGGATATTTTTCAGTTCATGACTTTTCCAATCGGGAAAACATTTCTTTTGCACTTCTCAAATCCGCCCCACACATCAAGGACTGGTGGAAACCTATTGTGAACAAAAGGATGAGAATGAACCCTCATTGTTTTTAGCCGCACCCACTTGGGATTATTTCTAAGATGTTGTCAAGGAACAATATTACCCTGTCGAGAGCTATGAAGATAAATACATAAAGTGGACCATTCTACAGCAGGGAAGGGACCAAGATGTGCGAGAGTTCACAAATGTTTTACATACCCTTCGCACGAAGCTGGATATAAAGGGTTATGAGAGGAATTTGGTACTCAAGTACCATAGTTGTCTACACAAGTACATCCAGGAAGAGACGTAGTTCCTAGACATTTCCTCACTCATCACAGTGTAACGATATGCTGTCAATTTTGAGAATAATTTTAAACAGAAGAAGCGAGACTTTGGATCTGCAAATCCAAAGGAAGGGAAAGGCCCCCAAAACCCTAGAGAAAAGGACAGAGCCAAGGTGGGGCTACCCAGGACAACTCACCGAAGCCACAAGCAAAGAAAAACACCATGAAGACAAAGGAGGACATGAGAAAATGGTGTAAGTTCCACAAGAGCTCCACTCACAGCACAAGTGAGTGTCGTGCTAACCAGTCACTGGTGGACAAACTGAAGGCTCTTAATAAAACGCATGTTCCGACTCTAAGTCAAAACCTGATAAGGGGAATGGAAAGGGAAGAATATCATTGATGTGAAGTCCAGTGCCACTATTGCCACCACCAAGATCCAAGATACCAGGATGTGACCTTTGTTGACCCCCCTTGCAGTGCAAATATTACGAGCAACGTTGCCGCCACATTATGAACTGGGGTCCAATGTGGTGATACCTTTGATTAAATAATATAATCAGGCTCCACACCCAACAGATATGTTATTATTTCTTTGGTTAAAATGTTATACAAGATACCGGAGATATCCCCACCTATTGCCACCTCATTGATCTCTGTTAAGAATTGTAGTAAGATCATCTCCCAGACTAGGAAATTTATTTTATTTCTAGTCCACTCTCAAAGTAAGGGGAAGATTGTAGCCACATCCATGGACCTCGGGAAGGGTTCCTCCACGCAACAGAAGCAGGTGGATACAGTTATGGAAGAACAGAAGGACATCTTCTCATCGCCCACATGGGTACCTTTGCACTGCCAGGTCAAGCATCTGATCAATCCGACTCTTAGAGCACCTCTACCCAACGGGACAATATATCATCGCTTCATTCTGGAAATTGACAAGATCAAGTAGAAAATCTAGGGTTTACTACAAACATGACACATCCACCAACAGGTTCACAACATCTTGGAGAAGTCAAATGCAAAGTACAAGCAGCGACATGATCAACATCAGGTGCCACACAAGTTTCAGGTGGGTGATAAAGTTTGGCTGCATTTGTAGAAAGAACGCCTTACGAAAACCCATCAGAAGCTCAAACCACTCCAATACGGTCCATACACCATTAAAAAATTTGTGGGAGACAATGCTTTTGAGCTCAGTATTCCCCCATTACTTGGCATATTCCTATTGTTCAATGTGGACCGCCTTTGACCATACTTCCCACCATTACTAGACACATCCGACATTGCACAATAACTCACACCAACAGAGTTAAACCAAGACTACATGGAACAGGCCACACCTCATCAGATTATGGACACGTAGGTCAAGAACACTCGCCAGGAGAAGATCCAACTATATCAGGTTGTCAAAGCTGGCCAATTCCTACACCAAAGCAAGTGGCTCACCACGGACCAAGTTCAACAAAATTTTCGCCATCTCATGAAGGCACTCAACGTAATGGGGACCATTACTTCCTAATGGGGGAGGAATGATCCAGGTGGATGTTTGTGGCCACTCGCCTATTTCACTTGGACCCCCACCACTGTCTCTTTCAGTTTTTCAGTTTCATAAATTGTGGCACAATTTACTATTTTTTGGCAGTTTCTTGGGTCCTAAACTTCCAGAGTTGTTTTAAGGCTCTAAACAACGTTTTTTTGGGAAAATCAGGGTAGTCCTTAGATAGATATTTCTAACAAGGTATTTTTCATGTCAAATGGAGATTGTATGCCAAAGTTATGACCCTAGGAAGTTAATGTACAAATTTACCCCAACAGGGCCCATAGTTTTATTGCTTCATCTCCTAGGGTTAGGGTTTTGGATGTTTAGGGGTTTCCATTATTTCTCAGTCATAAATAAGCCTCTAAGCCTCATTGTAACACAGTTCAGAGGGACACAATCACCACATCGCTTCTCAGAGATAAATTGCCATTGCCTGAGCTAGTCTTCTTTCCATTGTTGATTATAAGAATATTTCAGTATTTGATATTAATGAAATGAAGCATTATTTATGTTGTATCTTTGTATTTATGGTTATTCTGCAATTTGTTGTGTACCTATTTAAGTTCAGATCATTACATCTTGATCTTCAGCCAGAGTTGGGAAGAGAACCTCCACCATATTCGATAGGTCCTTCAAATCCCACGACAACACAAGTTGTGTGCTAACTTGGAGAAATGCACTTTTGGCCTGATACAGGTTCAATATTTGGGGTAAATCATTGATGAGCATAGTGTGCATGTGGACCCAGCCAAGATACAAGCCATTTGGGATTGATCAGCCCCAACCACTCTAACAGAGCTACGCATATTTATGGGTCTTGTCAATTTCTATCGTAGTTTCGGGTTGGGGTTCTCTCATATCACTTGGCCTTTAAGTCAAGTCACCAAGGCCAGAGCGAAAGCAAACTTTTTTTGGTCCATAACACAACAACAAGAATTTTCCAATTTGAAGCATCACCTCTGCTCTACACCAGTTCTCACATTACCATACCTACAACAACAATTTGAGATTGAGACAAACGCCTCCAACTATGTTATTGTTGTGGTTCTTACTCAATAAGGGCATCCAATGGCCTACCATAGTGAGACATTTTCAAACACAGTCTAAAAGTATCCCACTTAATACAAATAAATGTATTCCATATGCATTCTTGCCATCAATAGAAGCATTACATTATGGAGAAGGAAACGGTCATCCACACATACCAATGACCCCTGCAATTCATACAAACACAAGGGAAGTTGCAGAATGATCACCATCACAAATGGTCCACCTACATGTAACAGTTCCATTTGAACATTAAGTATAAGAACGCCAGCACTAATAATGTCGTTTATTTCCTCAGCTGACCACCAGTCATGGCATTGATCATTGTGCTCGATTCCTATGGGCACGAGACTTCGATGTGGCCACATCTTTACCAGAGCGATCCAGAAATTTAGCAGCACATACCAGACACTCCTAGAAGGGAAGGAAGTTCCAAATTTTTGCCTTCAACGTGCACTATTATGCCACCTAGGAAAATTTTTTGTTCCTTCAAATGAGCATGCTAAGATGATTTGGGAGGTGCACTACATTCGGTTCGTTGGACATTTCAGAGTAGAGAAAATAATGGCGATATCATAGAAGTATTTTTATTGGCCAAAACTTTGCTAGGATGTTGGGAAGTACATTAGATCCTTCACCACCTATGCCATTACCAAACCAACCATCAATAAGCATGGCCTATATAATCCTCTACCTACTCCTATTCGGCCTTGGGAATCTATCTCCATGGATTACATGTCGGGCCTTTCTTCTACTAAGCAAGGCAACGATTTCATTTTCGTGGTCATCGACAGATTCTCTAACATGGCCATCATGGCACCCTGCAAGAAGATTATCACAGCAGAGACCATTGCTAATCTCTTCTTTGATCGAGTGTGGGTACACTTTGGGAACCCACATTCAATTGTCTCAGATCGAGACAACGCATTCCTCAGTGCATTTTGGCCAAGTCCCTGGTCGATGTTGGATACAAAACTTAATAAGTCCACAACTTTCCATCCCCAAATTGATGGCCAAATAGAGGTTCTCAATAGTATGATCATGCACATTATGTGTATGTACAACTCGTAGCATCCATGTACGTGAGATGAAAGTCTCACCTATGTCCAACACATCTACAACAGAGCTCTCCACAGCTCAACAGGTCACAACCCATTTTAGGTGGGTCTAAAATTTTGGCCATTATGTCCCATTTATGTGTCCATACCATTTGGAGCTACTCAGGCAGATTCAGCTCATGTCCATTTTGAAGCCAACATGGCTAACAACTTCATTGATTGCATTCAATACATCTACCAGCAGGTCTATGATATATTAGTTATCAGGTGATCAAAATTATGCTCAAAAATAAAAGTTGTTAGAATCATGTGGAACCTGAAAAACCGCATAGTTCTCCTCATCTTGAATTTGGTGCAACTCATTTTACATGAAACAGACGTCGTATGGCTTCAGAAATGCATTCTATTCACTTTGGCAAATAGGTGGATTTTGAAAGAAAAAGGGGACATCCCAGTCAACAATCCATACTGCTAACTAGGTTGCCTAGTTGGCACTGACTGTGTAGCTGAGGTGGCACCATAATCTCATCAGTGAATGGTTGAGTGTCATGTGGCATGTTCGTACAGGCATGATTTGGGAGGATGCTATTGGTTGAAGGTTGTACAGGTCGACCAATGAGAGGGTGACACGTGGCAAGCTCGAAGGCTACCACTTGCCCTCTCAAAGGTTGAATAAAATTTTATGTGGGGAGGTCGGGATCGAACCTGTGACCTCACTCACAACAACACCAAACTTTATTGTCACACCCTCGAGATGAGTCTTAACCTCTATGGAGCGCCACGCCTATTTAAGGTTACAGTCGGAGCATTATGGGGGGAAGGAGCCAGGGTCTAGCCCTAGCCCTAGTCACATCCACCAGCGGGACTGTTGCGGAGGTAAATCCCCTCTGCGGACAGAGGTGATCCCACTAGCCCCACAGGGGTCTAGCAACAATCATTCACGCTGCATGCAAGTTCCTAACTATACAATTTAGAAGTCGATCAGGGAGACCAACCTGGGATCCAACGTTGTTTGCTGTGGGAGAAGTGTCGCTCCTGTCCTCTAGCTCTGGCCGGTCACTATCCTTGCGCTCCATGCATGGACACCTGCACAAATGAAGAACAACCCACAAACAAGCGTAAAATCCGAAATCATACAGCTATATATCAGTCAAGCAGGATATAATTCAAATATTACCAGTAGAACACATGAATGGAACCATAATAACAGTCGCTTATCATTAAATATAAAAGAGAGAAGAAATTACAACCACTTAAGGCTTGACGCTGCAAATCTCCTCTAGCTGGGTCAGCAGTCTGACATGTCTTGCAAAGTCACTTTCTCTCTCCACAATCCGGCACCATAACCTCTCTTTCAGCTCTTAGCTCATACTATCCCTCTCACTAACTTGTTAACTCTTAGCACTATTAACACTAGCCTGTTCAATATGGGGAGACAGGCATTTATAGATGGGGGGAAGAGGAGATATGCGTTGTATGTGGACACCTTCTGGGTTTTTGGCAATGTCCCAAAATAACCATTGAGTTGGGTTGCCTTGGATAGAAAAGCCGACGCCAGACTGCTTTTATGGGATTTTTCCTTCAAGGAACTGGGTGAGTCACGGAGGAAAAAGCATTCCAGCATGCGCTGGCCAAAAATCATGCCCAAATTGTGTGGCGCGGGCCATGCTCTATGAAAGAGCGTCTATGGGCACGCCCTCTTTGTAGGAACTGAGCCATTGGCGCGGTTTAAAACACTGTGGACCCGCGCTAATGGGAAAAAGGCATTTTCCAAGGTTAATCTTCAGAGGGTGTCTTCAGGGTTATTGAACTTCATACTCAGGAGACCTCAATGCAAGTGTTTTCAAGTTATGTCACTAGTCACAGGTCCGTAAATGTGTCCTCCAATGTGTGACAGTGGGGGTGTAACAAGGACGGTGACCAACGGTGACAAATTACTGCGTAACAGATGCCCCCTAAAGCATGAGCCTCGAGAAAGAGAGAGAGGTGAAGTGCTTTACAAGATCATATCGAACTGCCGCCGAGAATCTGCATAGAGAGATACAATATGATAGTTCAAATATATGATGTATGCAGTATGGGCGCAGCCATCCATTGACAGAGTACATAATAATCAAGATCCGTAGTATGGACGCAGCCATCTAGTTGGGATCGATGAATAGACTCCGGTATGGTCGCAGCCATCCAGTGAAAGAGTCATGTATCAAAATCACGCCTGGATTACAACAGACACAATCCAGGGTCTTGCGCTCCATCTCGACCCGAACACAAGTACAAGTCCAAGCAGGTGAACATGTAAGCTAAAGTCGAACATGCTTGGACATCGTCTGATTACCAGTCAATAATGAAAACTGTTAACAGACGCGAGAGGTACCACCAATAATGACAATGGCCCTCAAGGTACTACAGGTACAGTCTACGGCGTGTGAATGCATGAGCCGACGTCGAACACCCGTAGAATTATCCGATCGGAGGCCAATAACGAAAACCTCGCATCGAATACGAAGAACCTGCCATTAAGGCATGCAAGCTCCAAGGTACTGGAAGGGAGTCTCTAGGCCACTTTCCTGGATAATGAGCTGAAGTCGACAGGAAGTGGTCTTTGTCGAAGGCGGGCCATAATGTTTCCCACATCATCGATGCGAGACGGGAAGATACAATGTTGTGAAATAAGACTTATGAACTATCAAGCGGAGGCGGTTTTCTTTTGCAGAGGTCAACTTCTCTTGAACATATTGACGGCACGACAGTGAAGTTGGCAGTATTTGACATCACTAGATCAGAGGTCACGATGACGAGGTAGTGAGTAGATGAGAGGTCAAATAGGATCACCCAAA
>APFE031659149.1:104841-120822 GCA_000404065.3 Pinus taeda
AGTGTTTTCAAGTTATGTCACTGGTCACAGGTCCGTAAATGTGTCCTCCAGTGTGTGACAGCGGGGGGGTAACAAGGACGGTGACCAACGGTGACAAATTACTGCGTAATAGGGACCATGGGTGGGAGGTTATACTTGCACCCATCCTGCTAGCTTCTTATCAAACCACTACCATTAACCGCCTCCCTAACTATGGCATTTGAACGCCACCTAACCACCACAAGTTGAAACCGTCGCCTTAACTGCCAGACCTAAACACCTTGCATGTGACCATTGGCCTTAACTGCAAGATACACAAGTTCGTTGGTGGGGGTTGGCGAGACTGCCAATTTCAACAAAACTGCAAGAATTAACTCCAAATAATGAATTTAACTACCAGTTAGCCAAATTTGGAGGAGGAAATTGTGGAAAGATAGGCAAAAGTCATAACTAAGTCATTTTTCGACCAAATGAGGAGCAAAAAGAAGCTAGGGTACCATTTTTTGGTATTTTAGACTCATGGAGTAGGTTTCAGAAGCATTTGAACATTGGAAACCCATATTTTACATTTTTTAGCATAATAGAGAGGCCCAAGCCATTGGAAGCTGGACAAAGGAGACGTAGCCCAAGAGGGGTGAACTCCTTTATCATGTTCTTGTTGTGATGTGTTCTTGATGATGTTCTGTACACATTTATGTTGTTATTCAATCTCTTATTTATGTTAAATTTCTCATAAAATTAACATTAAAGCTCATTTGTTGAATTGAGGCTTCTGTGATCCATAACAATTATAAGAAGAATTTCAGCGTAAATCACATGCAAAAACTCTTTGTCACTTATGCCGAAAATATGCATGTGATTTACGCCAAAATTCTTCTTATAATTAAAGCTCATTTTTCAGTTGCAAAAATTCATGAATCCTTAAGCACAATGAAAGAATTTTGTTTCTAATATGGGGAGGATCTCAGCACAGCAATTTAATATTCTAAATTAGATCATTTTGGTATCAGAGCACTAGGTTTTCTTTGTGAAAGAATGATTTAACTATTTGCACGTTTATGTGATTCTTACAAGGTTAAAACTCAAAAGAGGTGAAGAGAAGTTGGTTGGAAACCGTGAAGTTGGGTCAAGGGGAAGGAGAGCAAGGTTGCCACAGTCTCCAACACAATTTCAGCCTCAAGTTACAGTTGAGACTCCAAAGATCATGTCTCATGAAAGAGAACCTACAAACATGACAAAAGATGAGAAGACCTTCAAAAAAGCTTTCTTTGATATGATAGAGATGGTGAAGGTCCTCTATGATGAGAGGAATACCGGGTTGCAAGGGGAAAGTTCCAAACCCCCCAAAGGAGAAGGTTCTTTAGGAGGAGGTAATGGAAATGGATACAAACCTCCACCCTTTCCACCATCTTCTTCATCTTCCTCTTCACAATTGTCTTCACCCTCTTCCACTAACACAACCCTTACTCATACTCATCATCATACTTCAAAAGGAACTGGTAAATCACCTTTTTTTAAACTTGATGTTAAATTTGAGTTGCCCATGTATAATGGTGAAGTGAATGCAGAGAAGCTTGATAATTAGATTCGTTAGTTTGAGGTCTATTGCAAGATTCAAAACCTTCAAGAGGATGACATAAAGATTCAGTGAGCTTCCTTGAGAATGGAGGGTGCAGCACTAGTATGGTGGGAATCAAAGACCTAAGAGGAGATTAAAAAACATGGTAACATCTCAATTTCTTGGATTGAATTCATTGTTGCAATCAAAATACAATTCTACCCTCTATCTTATATGTAAAAATCCATCATGAATCAGCAGAACTTTAGACAACTTAAAGGTCAAAATGTGCAATATTACACCCAAGAATTCATAAAAACGTCTTTAATGTTAGGTGTAGATTTACAATAACAGGACACATTGTTGAAGTACATAGGGGGTTTACATAGTTACCTTAGGCATACTATCTTAATGCTTAATCCCAATAATCTAGATGATGTGTGTGTGCAAGCCACCCATCTTGAGGCAAGAGGGAAAACACTCCAGAAGAAGGTAGTAAAAATCCATTTAAGCGTAAAGAGAAAAAGAAGGGTTTCAAGGGAAATAAAAATGCATCCATTAAAAAGTAAGGAGAGAAAACAATATGTAAACATTGTTCCAGAGAGGGTCACGATGAATCTCATTGTTGGAAGCTTCATCTGGAATGAAACCAAAGAAATTCAAACAAATGAAAAAAAAGACAGTTGTCGTCATTCAAGAGGATTTGGGATCCGATATGGGCAATGAAGCTAAAATTACAACCATGGGTATAAAAGGAAAAGAATCCATTGCTAGCACTAGTATATCAAATTGTCACACTAGTACTCCAAATGAAGAAACAAGGATTAAATTATTTCATGTGAGGGTAATCTCAAAACATACAAAAATCAACACACTCTTTGATAGTGGGTCTCAAGCCAGCTTGATATATGATGACTTAGTCAAAAAACTTAATCTTGAAACCATTTTACATCCCAAGCCATATCCATTGGGTTGGATATGCAAGGACACAAATTTACAGGTTACAAGAAAATGTATTCTTTCGTTTGCAATCACAATAAACTTCATTGACGAAGTTGAATTAGATGTTATCACTTGATATATCAGGAATTGTTTTGGCTAATCCTGACTCCTTACCTTTATTATTTAAAAGAAATCTTATATCATCATGAAAAAAAGTACCACTTGTTCAAGGATGTTGTGGAGTATATTGTGCGAGCTCATCGCAAGAAACTAAATCTTTCATTAGTTAATGTAGGGCAAATAAAAAGACTAGTGAATTCAAGCAATAATTTAGTGCTTCTTATGATCAAACCCAATGTTGATATTGATGTAGTTAACCATGATGATGAGCATTGAGGTGTTTCAAAAAGCAAAAGGATTTCTGTCCAAGAGGAAAATACAACATGAAATACCATTGCAGCGAAAGTGTTTTCTTCCTAACATTGACATGCACTGGATGTTAAGAATGGAAAGTCCATAAATAAAAAAACAAATCCAAGGATTGTTCAATAAAAGGATCATTCGACTTTCTCCTTTACCATGCAGTGCACCCCTTCTTTTGATGCCCAAGAATAATGGTAAGCAATTCATTGAATGGAATTCAAGAAGTGGTTTTCATCAAAGTAGAGTTGTTAAAGGAGACATATGGAAGACGACCTTCAAAACCAAGCAAGGTTTGTTTAAATAGATTTTTATGATTTTTGGTCTTTGCCATGCTCCTACTACTTTCATGCATATGAAGCAAGATGTATTGAAGCCATTTATAGACATGATAGTCTACTTGGATGACATTTTCATTTTCAGAAAACTTCATTATGAACATGTCATGTTGGAGAAAAAAATACTTGATGTCTTATGTCAAGAACATTGTTTATTGAATATGTCAAAGTATATGTTGGATACAACTTCTTTGATGTACTTGGGCCATGATATTGGAGAAGGTGAGCCGAAGTTAGACATCTCCAGGATTGATGCCATTATGGATTGGTCAATTCTCAAGATGGTCATTTGGATAAGAGGTTTTTTGGGATCAGCCCAATGTTGGAGGAAAGATTTTGTTAATTTTTCTTCTATTGTAGCTCATTTGCATTATTTGGTAGTTGTGAAAAAGGTTTTCCAGTGGGCAGGAAAACAACAAAAGGCATTTGATGCTTTAAGACAAAAGATCAGTTTAGCCTTTATACTTGTTCTTCTAAACTTGAAAAAGTGATTTGAGTTTCAAATTGATGTATGAAATTATGCCATGGGCACATACTTTATGCAATGTGGTAAGCCCATTTCATTTCATTCAAAAAATTTCAACGGTGCAGTGTTTAAGTTGCAGTGACAAAGGCACTTTCATTGGATGGGTTTTCTTCTACTATTCCACCCGGCCAAAAGGTATAAGAAACAAGTTTGTTTATGTACTTTCTAGGCCTATAGTTTGTAATAATAATAATAATAATAACTACTTTCCTCAAGCATCATTCTATTTTACATGAAAGTTATGTTCACAAAAATACATACTTTCAAGATGTACATTCAAGCTTGAGTCAAAGGAATCAAGTGGAGGAATTTTTTTACCATTTGCATCATAGTTTGTTGTATCATCTTGGTAAGAAGGATGTTGCTACTGATAGTAACATGGACAAATCCAAAGAGTTCATTGAATGATTCCAAATGGTATATCAAATAGTGCAAGATCAGCTTGAAAATGGCAAAGGTAAGTACAATGCAAGGCACGACAAGCATCATGTAGATCACAAGTTCCAAGTCATTGATAAATGGATCGAGATTAGAAAGGTGAGGGAATTGTACCCCCACCTGCTAGACAACTAAAAATGATCTTTTGGGGTCCAAAAGGCTTCTAGTGGGGGGGAGTGATCAAGTGCTAAAACTTATGCACAAAAATCAAATTTGTTAGAATGATGTGGAAACCGAATGACCGTGTATTTCTCGTCATCCTGAATCTGACGCAACTCGTTTCGTGTGAAACGGACACCGTATCGCTTCATAAATATGTTATGCTCACTTTGGCAAACAGGTAAATTTTTGAAAAAATAAAGGGGACAACCCAGTCAGCAGTCCGTACTGCTGACTAGGCTGCCCAGTTGGAATTGACTGTGCAACTGAGATGGCACCATAATCTCATTAGAGAATGGTTGAGTTCCATGTGGCATGTTCGTAGAGGCATGAGTTGGAAGGATGTTATTTGTTGAAGGTTGTACAAGTGGACCAACGAGAGGGTGACATGTGGCAATCCTGGAGGCTGCCACGTGCCCTCTCAAAGATCGAATAAAATTTTATGTGGGGAATTAAGGGTCGAACTCGTGACCTCGCCCACAAAAAAACCAAGCTTTACCGCCACGCCCTCATGGTGATTCTTAACCTCTATGGAGCCTCGCACCTATTTAAGGTTGCAGTCGGAGCGCTATGGGGGGGAGGGTCCGGGGTCTAGCCCCAACCCTAGTCACTGCCACCAACAGGACCATGGGAGGGAGGCTAGCCTTGTGCCCCTCCAGCTAACTTCTTATCAAACCGCCACCACTAACTGCCTCCCTAACCACGACATGTGAATGCCACCTAACCACCACAAGTCGGAACCGTCGCCTTAACCACTAGACCTAACCACTTTGCATGTGACCACTTGGCCTTAACCGAGAGATAGATAGGTTCGTTGGCGAGGAAGTTGGCGGGACCACCAATTTTGGCGTAATTGCTAGAATTAACTCCAAATAATGAATTTAACTGATAGTTAGCTAGATTTGGGGGAGGAAATTGTGGAAAGATTGGTAGAAGTCATAATTAAGGCATGTTTCAACCAAATGAGGAGTAGAAAGAGGCTATGGTTCCGTTTTTGAGTATTTTGGATACATTGGAGCAGGTTTCAGAAGCATTTGAGCATTGCAAACACATCTTTTTACATTTTTTAGCATAATAAAGAGTCTCAAGCCATTGGGAGTTGGACTAAGGAGACGTAGCCCAGGAGGGGTTCCATTTTTTAGTATTCTGGATACATTGGAGCAGGTTTCAGAAGCATTTGAGCAATGTAAACACATCATTTTACATTTTTTAGTATAATAAAGAGTCTCAAGCCATTGGGAGTTGGACCAAGGAGATGTAGCCTAGGAGCGGTGAACTCCTTTATCATTTTCCTGTTGTGATGTGTCCTTGATGATGTTCTGTACATGTTTATGCTATTGTTCAGTCTCTTATTTATGTTAAATTTCTCATAAAATTAACATAAAAATTCATTTTTCACTTGCAAAAATTCATGAATCCTTAAGCACAATGAAAGCATTTTTTTTCTAATCTGAGGAGGATCTTAGCACAATAGTGTAATATTCTAAATCATATCAATTGGACAGAGCCAGTGCTAAGTACAAGCAGCACCATGATTTGCATCAAATGTCGCACATGTTCTAGGTGAGTGACAAAGTTTGGCTACATTTGTAGAAGGAGCACCTCGTTGGACCCCCATCGCAAGCTTCACCCACTTTGATATGGTCCATACAACATCACCAAGGTTGTAGGGGACAATGCCTTCAAGCTTAGCATTCCACCGTTCCTTGGTCTGCACCTAGTTTTTAGTGTAGACCACCTTCGGCCATACCTTCCACCATTGTTGGACACATTCAACATTGCAAAACAACCCACACCAATAGAGCTAAACCTAGAATGCATGGTACAAGAAAAAATGATCAGATCATGGACACACAAATCAAGAAAACTTGCTAGCAGAAGATCCAACTGTATCGGGTTGTCAAAGCTAATCAATGCCTACATCAAGCCAAGTGGCTCACTAGGGACCAATTTTAGTAGAAGTTTCCCCCTCTCATGGAGACTCTCAACGAAATGGGGAACATTGCTTCCTAAGGGGAGAGGACTAATCCAGGTGGATATTAGTTTCCACCCTCTTATTCCACTTGAACCCCCAACATTGTCTCTTTCAATTTTTCAGTTTCCTTAATTGTAGCACAGTTTACTATTTTTGGCAGTTTTCCAGGTCGTGAACTTTTGAAGCCATTTTGAGGCCCTAAATGTTTTATTTAGGGAAAACGGAGAGACTAGAAAAATCCCAAATAGGAACCCAAATTTTTTCAGCCTACCCTTGAGATCTTCGAAACGAGGTATTATGATAGAAAAATTGAGATCGTATGCCAAAGTTACAACCCCGAGAAATTGATGTACCAATTCACCCAAACGGGACCCACATTTTTGGCACTTCAACTCCTAGGATTAAGTTTCTGGATGTTTAGGGTTTTACATTATTTCTGAATAATAAATAGGCCTTGGAGCCTCATTGTAACACAGTTCAAAGGCAAGTAGCCACCACATCTCTCCTCATAGATAAGCTACCATTACCCGAGATAATTTATTTCCATTATGTTTGTAAGCATAGTTCAATATTTTCAATTAATGAAATTAAGTGTTTTTATGCTACATCTATGTATTTATGAGTATATCTATAATTTGTTGCATTCCTGTTTAAGTTTGGATTAGTGGTATCAGAGTAGTCTACTCTTTCTCTATTTTTATTTGCATGTCCCCAATGACGTCAAGGTATAGGAAGTTAGGGTTCGATCTAGTTGAATCGTTGCAAGATCAACCTCACAAACCCCGATGGCCTCCCATGGCGAAAGAAAATAAAGACAAGGGGGTAGGAGATCCTTGCAAAATGTTTCTTGAAGAAGCCCTCGAGTGACAGAGGAACGCAATGATGGATAAGTTTTCCTAGATCCTTTGACAGCTACCCACATATGACGCATATTCATCCAGCGGCCACTCTGGAGGTGCCACTCCTTTTAAGGTACAAGTTAACTTCGATATTCCCGTATTTGAGGGCCAGATAGATTAAAACACTACAGATAAATGGTTAAATCCGTTGGAAGGATATTTTTCAGTTCATGACTTTTCCAATCTGGAAAATATTACTTTTGCACGTCTCAAAGCTGCCCCACATGTCAAGGACTGGTGGGAAACCAACTGTGAACAAAAGTACAAGAGTGAACCCTCGTTGTTTTCAGTCACACCCACTTGGGATTCTTTCTGAGACACCATCAAGGAACAATATTACCCTAATAGGAGCTATGAAGATAAATACATAAAGTGGACCACGCTACGGCAAGGAAGGGCCCAAGATGTGTTGGAGTTCACAAATTTTTTCCATACCCTTCGCACAAAGTTGGGTATCAAGGATTCTGATCGGCATTTTTTACTCAAGTATCGTGGTTGTCTACACAAGTACATCCAAGACAAGCTAGAGTTTCTAGACATTTCCTCAGTCGGCACGACGTACCGTTACGTTGTCAAGATTGAGCAGAAGTTTAAACAGAAGAAGCGGGACTTTAGATCTGTGAATCCAAAGAAGGGGAAAGGCGCCCCCAAACCCTAGAGAAAAGGATAGAGCCAAGGCAGGGCTACCTAAGACAACCCATAGAAACTACAAGCAAATAACAACACCATGAAGACAAAGAAGGACACGAGAAAATGGTGTGAGTTCCATAAGAGCTCTACTCACAAGACAAGTGAGTGTCAGGCCAATCACTCACTCGTGGCCAAGATGAAGGCCTCTAAATCAGACAAATGTTCCAACTTTGATTCAAAAACCAATAAGGGGAATGGTAAAGGGAAGTAGATCATTGCCCAGTGCCACCGTGGCCACCACCAAGATCCATAAGATTAAGCCTAAAGATCTAGAGGAAGGGGAACGCCTCTTCCACTCACAGATGTGGGTGAAGGGTTCTCCGTTGCAATTCATTATCGACAACGGGAGAAAAAAGAACCTCATTTCAGCAGAGGTTGTGAAGAAGTTGAGCCTAAATACTACAACACATCCACAAATGTATACCATTGGATGGCTTCGCCAAGGACGAGATCTCCACGTCAACCAGCAATGCCTCCTTCCCTACAGCATCAAACCCTTCATGAATGAGGTATTGTGTGATGTTGCTCCTCATGTAGTTTTTGATTTACTATTAGGAAAACCATACTTATGCAAGAAACATGTTGTATATGATTCTATACCTCGCTCTATGATTATTAATTTAGCCAATAAGCTGTACATGATACCAGAGGTAGCCCCACCTACCGCATCTCTTTGATCACTACAAAGCAATGCAGTAAGATCATTTCCCAAACTAGGAAATTTGTTTTCCTTATGATTCGTCCTCAAGGCAAGAATACAGTTGTGGCCACGGCTTCCAAGTAGGGCTCCTTTGCATAGCAGTAGCAGATGGACAAGGTCATGGAGAAGAACACGAACATTTCTGCCTCACCTACAGGGGTACCTTTGCACTGTCAAGTCAAGCACTCCATCAATCTGACCTCCAATGTGCCACCGCCAAATGGATTGATATATCGACGCTCTTTTCTCAAGAGTGATGCGATCAAGAGGAAGCTTCAGGAACTATTTCAGAAAGGTCACATCAGACCAAGCTCATCACCCTGTGAGAGCTTGATTGCATTGGTACAGAAGAAGGATGGGACCTGGAGAATCTGTATTGACTATCGGGCGCTGAACAAGATCACTGTCTAGAATAGTTACCCAATCCCATTGATTGATGGCCTTCTGGACCAACTCAAGGCGGCCAAATATTTCAGCAAGATTGAATTGAAGTCATATTATCACCAGGTGCCTATCGAACCTCTGATGTGTGGAAGACTATCTTCAAATCAAAGGAGGGCTTTTTCGAATGGGTGTTCATGCCATTCGGATTGACGAATGCCCCTGCAACCTTCATGAGATCGATGGAAGACATCTTTCGACCCTTTACCAATGCATTTGTGGCCGGTGTATTTAGATGACATTTGAAGTCCTTCAAACCCCGTGACACTACAACTTGTGTTCTAACTTGGAGAAATGCACTTTTGGCCTGACCCAAGTTCAATATTTGGTGTACATCATTGATGAGAAGGGTGTGCGTGTGGACCCAACCAAGATACAAGCCATTTGGGATTGACCAGCCCCAACCACTCTAACAGAGCTCTGCATCTTTTTGGGTCTTGCCAATTTCTACTACAAGTTCATGTTGGGGTTCTCTCATACCACTTGGCCTTTAAGTAAAGTCACCAAGTACGAAGCGAAAAAAATAAATAAAATAAATTAATAAATAAAAATTAATAAAAAAAATAAATTAATTAATAAAATTAATAAATATTAAAAATAAAAATTAATTAATTAATTAAATTAAAAATTTAGAAAAATTTAAAAAATTTAAAAAAAAAATGGTTTTTTGGTTTGTAACCTAACAGTGAGCATTTTCCGTTTTGAAGAATATCCTCTGCTCTGCACCACTACTCACATTACCAATTGATGTACCAATTTACCCAAAGGCCCACAATTTTGGTGCTTCATGTCTTAGGATTAGGTTTCTACATGTTTAGGAGTTTCCATTGTTTCTCAATAATAAATAGGCCTTGGAGCCTCATTGTAACACAATTCAAAGGCAGGTAGCCACCAGATCCCTTCTTAAAGATAAGCCACCATCGCCTGTGCTAATTTATTTCCATTTTGTTTGTAAGCATAGTTCAATATTTTTCAATTAATGAAATGAAGTATTTTCCTGTTGCATCTATGTATTTATGATTATATATGTAATTTGTTGCATTCTTTTTTAAGTTTGGATCAGTGGTATCATAGCAATCTTCTCTTTCTCTCTTTTTCATTTATGTCCCCAACGAGGTGAGGGTATAAGGAGTTAGGGCTTGATCTGGTGGAACTGTTGTAATATCAACCTTGTGAAGCCCGACAGCCTCCCATGGCAGAAGAAAATAAATATGAGGGGGTAGGAGATCCTTTCAAAATGTTGCTCGAGGAAGCCCTCGAGTGACAAAGGATAGTAATGATGGATAAGTTTGCCAAGATCCATAGACGATTATGCACAAGCGATGCATCTTCATCGAGCAGCCACTCTGGAGGTGCCACTCCTTTTAAGGTACAATTTAACTTCTATATTACCATATTTGAGGGCCGGATAGATGTAGACGTTGTAGATAAATGGTTAAATCCATTGGAAGGATATTTTCAGTTCATGATGTTTCGAATCGGGAAAAAAATTACGTTTTCACTTCTCAAAGCCACCCCACACGTGAAGGAATGGTGGGAAACCTACTCTGAACAAAAGGACGAGAGTGAATCCTCGTTTTTTTCAGCCACACCCACTTGCAGTTCTTTCCGAGACACCATCAAGGAACAATATTACCCTGTTAGGATCTATGAAGATAAAAACATAAAGTGGACCACGCTATGGCAAGGAAGGGACCAAGATGTGTTAGATTTCACAATTTTTTTCCATACCCTTCGCATGAAGATGGGTATCAAGGTTTATGAGCGACATTTGGTACTCAAGTACCGCAACTGTCTACACAAGTACATCCAGGAAAAGATGGAGTTCCTAAAAATTTCCTCGCTCAGCACGACATATTGATACGCTATCAAGATTGAGCATAATTTTAAACAGAAGAAGCAGGACTTTGGATCTGTGAATCCAAACAAGGTAAAGGCACCCCCAAACCTCAGAGAAAATGAAAAATCCAAGGCGGAGATACCCAAGACAACCCACTGAAGCTGCAAGCAAAGAACAACACCACGAAGACAAAGAAGGACATGAGAAAATGATGTGAGTTCCATAAGATCTCCACTCACAATACAAGTGAGTGTCAGGCCAAGCAGTAACTGGTGGCTGAGCTAAAGGCCTCTGAATCAAACACATGTTTTGACTCTGAGTCAGAACTCGATAAGGGGAATGACAAAGGGAAGCAGATAATTGATGCATATTTGAGTGCCACCATGGTCACCACCAATATCTAGAAGATTGAGCCTAAAGATTAAGAGGAGGGGGAACGCCTCTTCCACTCACAGATGTGGGTGAAGGGTTCTATGTTGTAGTTCATTGTCGATAGTTGGAACCAAAAGAACATCATTTCAGCCATACACCCACATCTACAGTCATACACCATTGGGTGGCTTCACCAAGGATGAGATCTTTGCGTCAGCCAACAATTTTCCCTTCCCTACAGCATCAAGCCCTTCAAGGATGAGGTACTATGTGATGTTGCTACTCTTGAAGTTTGTGATGTATTATTAGGACAACCATACTTGTGGAAGCAACATGTTGTATATGAGTCTAGACCTCACTCTGTGATTATTACTTTGGCCGATAAGTTGTACACAATACCGTAGGTAGCCCGCGTTACCGTCATCTCTTTGATTACTGCAAAGCAATGCAGCAAGATCATTTCCCAAAACAGGAAACTTGTTCTCCTTATGATTTTCCCTCAAGGCAAGAAGAAGGTTGTGGCCACGGATTCCAGGCAGGGCTCCCCTACACAGCAGCAGTAGATGTACAAGGTTGTGGAGGAGTACAGAAACATTTTCACCTCACCTACAAGGGTACCTCTACACTATCAGGTCAAAAACTCCATTGATCTAACCCAAGCGTGTCGCTACCCAATGGACCGATTTATTGACGCTTTTTTTTGGAGAACGATGAGATCAAGAGGCAGATTCAGGAACTATTGCAGAAAGGGCATAACATACCAAGTTCATCACCTTGTGGAAGCCCGATTGTATTGTTACAAAAGAAGGATGGGACCTGGAGACTCTATATTGACTATCACGTGCTGAACAAGATCATTGTCCAGAATAGGTACCCAATCCCACAGATTGATGACCTTCTGGACCAACTCAAGGGGGCCAAATATTTCAGCAAGATTGAATTGAAGTCAGGTTATCACCAGGTGCCTATCTGATCTGGATTTAAACAGGAAAGCAACAAATTACATATATAACCATACATATAGAGATGCAACATAAATAATACTTCATTTCATTACTGTAAAATACTGAAATATGCTTATAAACAAAAATGGAAATAAACTAGCTAGGGCGATGGTAGTTTATCTCTGAGAAGGGATGTGGTGGCTACATGCCTTTGAATTGTGTTACAGTGAGGCTCGAAGGCCTATTTATTATTGAGAAACAATGGAAAACCCTAAACATCTAGAAACCTAACCCTAGAAGATGAAACGCCAAACTGTGGGCCTCGTTTGGGTAAATTGGTACATCAACTTCCCGGGGTTGTAACTTTGGCATACGATCTCCATTTGACACGCACAATATCTCGTTAAAAAGATTTATCCGAGAACTACAACTTTGGGGAGAGTAATATCAATCGATGGACCCATGCTTCTCCCAGTTTTCCCAAAAAAAGCATAGTTTAGGGCCTCAAAACGGCTCTGGAAGTTTAGGACCCGAAAAACTGCTAAAAATAGTAAATTGTGCTACAATTAAGGAAACTGAAAAGCTGGAAGAAACAATGGTGGGGGTCCAAGTGAACTTGGAGGGTGGCCACCAATATCCACCTAGATCATTCCTCCCCCCTTAGGAAGCAATGGTCCCCATTGTGTTGAGTTCCTCCATGAGATGAGGAAACTTTTGCTGAACTTGGTCCCTACTGAGCCACTTGCCCTGGTGAAGGAGTTGGTCTGCTTTGACAACTCGATACAGTTGGATATTATGATGGCAAGTGTGCTTGATCTGTGTGTCCATGATCTGATCAATTTCATCTTGTTCCATGCAATCTGGATTTAACTCTATGGGTGTGAGTTGTTCTACAATGTCGGATGTGTCTAGTAATGGTGGAAACTATGGCCGAAGGCAGTCCACATTGAACACTACGTGCAAGCCAAGGAATGGTAGAATTTTGAGCTCAAATGCATTGTCTCCCACAGCCTTGGTAATGGTGTAAGGACCATATCAGAGTGGTCCAAGTTTCCGATAGGCTTCAGTAAGGCGTTCCCTTTGCAAATGCAACCAGAGTTTATCACCCACCTGAAAATTGTGTGGCACCCGATGTTGATCATCTCTCTGCTTGTACTTGGAATTTGATTTCTGCAGAATGTCATGGACTTGTTGGAAAATAAGTTGGATGTGCTCAATGAAGTTGTTTTCCTTATCTTTTTTGGACTGGTCATGAGCCGAAACTTCCTGAGTAGCTGCAAAAGGCATGCCCACATCAATGGGACATATTGGCTTGAATCCCAAGCCCACCTGAAAAGGATTGTGGCCAGTCGAGATGTGGAAAGCCCGGTTGTAGCTGTGATGAACATAGGGGAGGCTCTCATCCCATGTACGTGGATGCTTTCAGTTGTACATCTACAGAATCTGTACAATCATCCTGTTGACAACCTCTGTCTGGCCATCAATTTGAGGATGGAAGGTTGTGGACTTAGTGAGTTTGGTGTCCAACATTGACCAGAGACTGGACCAAAATGTACTGAAGAACCTGTTGTCCTAATTTGAGATGATAGACTGTGGGATCCCAAAGTGTACCCACACTTATTCCAAGAGGAGTTTAGCAGTGGCTTCTTCTGTGATATTCTTCTTGTAGGCCGCCATAATGGCCATCTTCGAGAACCTGTCGATGACCACAAAAACATAGTCATTTCCATGCTTAGTAGAAGGAAGATCTGACATGTAATCCATGGAGATGGATTCCCAAGGTCGACTAGGGGTAGGCAGCCGGGTATAAAGGCCTTTCTTCTTAATGGTCGGTTTGGCAATGGCATAGGCAGTGCATGATCTGATGTACTTCCCGACATCTTATCGAATATTTGGCCAATAGAAATACTTATGCAGTACTGCCACCGTCTTCTCGACCCCGAAATGCCTAGCAGCCCGACTGTAGTGTGCTTCTCAAATCATCTTTGCATGCTCGCTTAAAGGAACACAAACGTGACCCAAGTGGCATAATAGGGCATTCTGGAGGTGAAAATATGGAACATGTTGACCCTCCAAGAGTGTCTAGTATGTGTGGACGGATTCTGAGTTGCTTTTGTAGAGAATTGGCCAATTAGAAGTCTCGTGCCCATAAGAGTTGAGCACGGTGGTTAATGCCATGATTGGTGGTCGACTGAGGCAATCTACAACATTATTAGTGTTGCCCTTCTTATACTTGATATTCAGATGGAATTGTTGCAAGTATGTGGACCACTTCTGATGGTGATCATTTTTCTATTTCCCTTGGGTTTGTATGAACTGCAAGGGTCAGTGGTCTATGTGGATGACCATTTCCTTTCCCAAAATGTAATGCTTCCATTGTCGGCAGGCCTACACAATGGAATACATCTCTTTGTCATCAGTGGGATACTTCCAGATTGTGTATGAAAGTATCTCGCTATGATATGCCACTGGATGCTTATGTTGAGTAAAGACTACCCCAATAGCATAGTTAGAGGCATTTATCTCGGCTTCAAATGGTTGTTGCAAATCTGATAATGCGAGCATTGATGTTGCACAAAGGTGATCTTTCAACTCTATGAATGTGTTCTGTTGAGATTCAGGCCAAAAGAATTTTGTTTTCGCTCCTTTCGTGACTTGACTTAAGGGCCAAGTGATATGAGAAAATCCCAACACGAACTTGCGCTAGAAGTTGGCAAGACCTAGAAAGTTGCGGAGCTCTATTAGAGTGGTTGGAGATGGCCAATCCTGAATGACTTGGATCTTGGTTGGATCCACATGCACCCCCGTTCATCAATAATGTATCCTAGATATTGAACTTGGGTCATGCCAAAAGTGCATTTCTCCAAATTGGCACATAACTTGTGTTGCCGCAGTTTTTGGAGAACCTATCGGATGTGGTGGAGGTGCTCTTCCCAACTCTGGTTGAAGATTAGGAGGTCATCCAGGTATACCACTACAAATGAGTTGGTGAATGGCCATAAGATGTCATCCATTAGCCTCATGAAGGTTGCAGGAGCATTCTTCAATCTGAAAGGCATAACCAACCATTCGAAAAGGCCCTCCTTGGATTTGAAGGTGGTCTTCCACAAATCAGAGGGTTCAATTGGTACCTGGTGATATCCTAACTTCAAATCGATCTTGCTGAAATAATTTTCCCCCTTCAGTTGGTCCAGGAGGTCATCAATCCGTGGGATCGAGTACCTATTACGGATAGTGATCTTGTTCAGCACCCGATAGTCAATACAGAGTCTCCAAGTCCCATCCTTCTTTTGTACCAACATGATCGCGCTCCCACAGGGCGATGAACTCGAACGGATGTGACCTTTCTACAATAGCTCCTAAATCTGCCTCGTGATTTCATTGTTCTCTAGAACAGAACGCCGATAGATTGGTCCATTGGGAAGTGGTGCACCTGGGGTCAGATCAATGGAGTGCTTGACCTGACAGTGCAGAGGAAACACTGTGGGGGACGTGAAGATGTCCTTGTACTCCTCCATGACCTTGTTCATTTGTAGTTGTCGTGCAGAGGGGCCCTTTCTGGAGGTTGTGGCCACCGTATTCTTCTTTCCTTGACGGAGTATCATCAAGAAAACAAATTTCCCAATTTTGGAAATGAGATTACTGCATTGTTTTGCAGTAATCAAAGAGATGGCGGTAGGCAGTGCTACCTCTGGTATCTTGTACAACTTATTTCCCAAAGTAACAATAACAACACGAGGCCTTGATTCATACACAACAT